>JAOVVB010085670.1:1974-13509 GCA_028570985.1 Heterobranchus longifilis
CAGTTGATTGAAGGTTCAGTTAAAAGCAAGTAAGTGGATCTCTTGAGTAAAGATTATTTTTTTGTCAAATAGGGCCAGTACTCAAACACGTTCAATCATGGATCAGAAATGTAACAGCTGCATCTGTTTAGACCTGCAGATGTATTATTTGATTTATGTGTTCTGTCTGCAGGCAGGGGAAGTCATTTACTGCAATTTTGACTCGAATCTACTCTTCCCAGTATTCAGCAAATACAGTTCTGTAGTTAACAAAAACTCTTACGTTTTGCAGGTTTCAACACAAACTGTTACTTTATGAAGTCAAAAACTGCACTATTGTTTTCCTGCAGGTGGCGACTTCAACACATCTGCACCATGTTGAGAGAATAATGTGTTCACTCAACTTTCTTTAACGCGTGTTTGACAATGACTGACCGACTCTCCTTGTGGAGGATTTGCCGTCTGCTAAATGTGGAGAAAATGTGCTTTGTGAGGTTATAAGAAGCCAGTTTCATGTGGTGCTTTGCATGTAAAAAAAAATTAAAAATAAATAAAATAAAATGTTAAGTTGTTTCACACAATGCCATCATTAGGGCTGAATGATTTTGAAATTTAAATTGCGAATATTTTGACTGATACTGCAAGTGCGATATGATTTGCGGCATTAGAATGATAATTATTACATAATTATTCTCATTTTCATTGAAAAACATATTAAAATGATCATGGTGTGATTTTTGCGAGGATCTGTACCAAACAATGTTTTCTTAAGTCTGATATGATGTGTAGGCCAGGACGTCTCTGCAGTGCCACAATATTTCATTTTTAATGGTATTTTGATAAATATTTCGCCTTTAACAAATATTGTGCCTCCTGTGATTTGAAAATTGCAGTAGGCCATATTGCGATTTCAATACATTTTCGATTCATTGTTCAGCCCTAGCCATCATACTAACTTTTTAAAATGAATCATTTCTGTAATTTAGTTAATTTACTTCAATTGCCAAGATGTTGCACCATCATGGTTTTATGACAATAAATCAGCAATCCTGAAATGAGTATCATGGTAACAGCAAATGTTCTAAATACTATATTAGTAAATGTAGGTGTTGGGAATCGGTCATTTATATATTTTAAAGGATCTGATAATGAGCTGCTCTGAGGGGGGGATATGATATTGTGATGTGTTGACATTTTGGGGATAAATGTTTGTCCTGAACATCTGGAATGTAGCTTTGTTATTATGACATGTGCTGCCATTTGGAATTAAAAACAACACTTTCCCCTTTATTCTTTTTCTACCTAAAACTATCTCCTACATTGAAACATATTGATCTCAGTGGGCAAATAATTAGATGATTAAATAAGGGCTTCTATTTGTGTGACTTCCTGAGGCACTGCCTTGACCCACATGCATCTACTACTTGCTTTATAAAAACAAAACAAAAACAAAAAAATTTAGTTTTCCCCAAATATATACAGTTCAATTTTTAAATACTTTAATTGTTTTTTTGTTTAAATGATGTTACCTGTCAGATTAGCAACTTGAGCTAAAACATTTTTTTTGCAGTCTTCACCAAACATGTAGGCTATTTGATAGATATTACCAAAATACACAAGTGCAATTGTAGGAAAAAACACAACAAATATCATCTTCAATTTATAGGCTACTGTTTGCTTCTAATACTTTAATTGATTTTTTTTTTTAAATCGTGTTAGTACATGACTTTACTGGTATTATGAGCCTTGGCATTATTCATCTGAGGACATTCTACAAAGTTTTGTGTTGTTAATTTACGAAAACAGATAAAGCCATTCTTAAAATGAATGAACCAACACCAGTTTGATTGATATCCCCTTGAATGCACAATAAAAAATAAAAAAATTAAAACATGAAAATTTGAGATATCTTATCAAAACAACCCAATGACAATTTGATTAATATTCCCTGGATTACATACTCACAAAAAACGATTTATCGGGAAAAAAAATAAAAATAAAAACTGACATATCTGTTTTTCCAAATGAACCCTTTGTTCATGACCTTTTTGGGCATAGATTTTTGTTCCCATGTTTCAAGAGGTCTGTAATAGTTCTGTCTTCTGTTTCTTTCTCATTCGACATTTTGGTAGCATTTACTGTAAAAGGATGTTATGTCCAAAAGTATGTTGTCTTTTGAGGGAAAGAAAAAATAATTTGGAGGATGCGGGCATCGATCCCGCTACCTCTCGCATGCTAAGCGAGCGCTCTACCATTTGAGCTAATCCCCCATGATGCAATGTTTTCCTCTAACATCACTATGTAAAAGCATAGTTAGCGTTTGTATTAGATCTCCAAATGTTGATATGTGCGCCACAACAAACAGCCTAACCGCAATAGTACAAATAAAAGTACAAAAATACACTGCCCATATTGTAGCAGTATACTAATTAATCAGATTCGGAAGGTAAAACATACGTTTAAGGTTACAGGAAATAGTTTTGTGCCAATACCTTGAGTGTGGAATCCGCGCAGGATGAGGAGCGGTCAGGTGTTGCGCCAAATAATGTCACCTATCAGATTAGGAACTTTAGGTCAATGTTTGTAGCATTCTTTACCACACATTTAACGCTTATTTGATTAATATTACCAAAATATACAAGCGCCATTGTAGAAAAGACAACACATTTCAAGTTATAAATGTTGCTTCTAACATTAACACTGGAACCGCTAACTTTGCACAGGTAATCAAGCTAGCTAACTCGGTACAGGTGCGTTAGTGCGTCATTCCCAGCTGCGAGCTCCGACTTCCGAGGTAAATGAAACGCAGCATAAACTAGCGTTTTCGGTGGCGTTTTGTCGCGTAAAAAATTAAAAAGTTCCCTCCTTCGAGCCGGATTTGAACCAGCGACCTAAGGATGTCTTGTGAAATACTCTACAGTCCTCCGCTCTACCAACTGAGCTATCGAAGGGGCTGCTTAGCTTTTAAATGAACACAAAGAATTAGCCACATTTTCTCATCTTTCAGTTCAGTGCATCTTGGATAAAGTGGGTGTTTCGGGGTAAATTGTTTGTCGTGCAACCTAGTGCCTCCTACCACAATGCATCATACCATTCTAAATGGCCGGATTAACTTGTTAGGTAAATTGGCAATTTACATTTACACAAAATTAAATGTAATTTACCTTATTTCCAAGGATATTAACCTTTAGTTGACTTTGTATTGTCACACGGACGTTTCGGGCTAGATGCCCTTCCTCAGCGTTTATTCTGGCAATTTCACAAACAACCACAACCAGCACAACAAATAACACAACAACAGAGGGAGCCACAGCCTCCCTGTGACCTAACATCCTGCTAGAAATATATAATACTGCTGTGCTTAATTTCATTGTAAACTTATTAATCATACATGGTAAATGTTATATACATGAATGCAAAATAAAAGTTACCCCTAATTTCACTTTTTTTGTAAATTTAAATAATATATTAGGTCTCATAAACACTAAAAACATAATAAAACTGTACGAATAATGCTTTTTTTCCTCTTATGATTTTGTATTATTGAAGTTTGTTTACTTATCCCCAATCTATTTTATTTCTTAATATTTTTTTAATCACATTGTTGTTTCTCTGTATCAATATGTGGAGTGCATGTCTGAAATGTACATTTTAATGTGCTTTTTTTCTCAATAAGGATTGAAGAAAATGTGCTTAATAGGCTGTTGTCTATTGGTGGTAAATTGAATAAAATGTAAACTTAATTCTTCATGAATACAATGTTGTGGAAAAACACCTGTCAGTAATAATGAACGGAGCACAAAAATAAGTTTAGAGTTTGCAACTAAAGTCCATTTAGCTGCTGTTCTGGAGCTTTCTATCACACCAAATGTTATTCATCAGCAGATGGAGTTTATGATGTTGTCGTGCAACTATAGATGTTCAAATTTCCACTTAGGATGACAGACTTTACTTGAGAGGAAAGTGGGGTTGAAGTCTTTATTATAAATCATTTACATTACAAAGTAAGACATTAGTCATTGCCGTATCCATCCAAACATCTTGTTTTTACAATGAAGGGTTAGTGAATCAGCTGGTCAGAAATGTTTTGCCTTTTGCCCAGACGAGGGGTTTATTCTTATTTAATCATATTCAGGTGTACAGGAGGATGTTGGCACGGGGGGTTAATCATGTGAGCCCATTAATGAGAATAAGTTTGTTGATTCACATAGACACGCACACAAACACACACACACACACGCACGCAGAAGATCATCAGCCTTCAAGTATGAGTACACGACTGCTGCTTTTAGCTCAGCTGTTGAGCTACTGATGGAAAAAGCACGAGAAACAGCAGACGGATGACAAAGCAGCAAAGACGAGATGTGCAGGACAGACGAGACAGCAGGTACATTTCTTCGTTTTCTTCTTCTGGACTGATGCGAGACTCCTTTCGGGGTTCTGCTGTCAATTACAAATCTTCTGAAGGAGTCGATTCACTGGCAGACGCGACCCTTTACCCACAGTATCTTTCCTGTTGAAGGCTTTTACACTGGCTATGTTTACATGCACATTAATATTCGAAATAGGACAATATTGTGAATTTGATACAGGTCATGTAAACAGCAAATTCTGTTTAGATATTCCGAACAAGGCCATTTTCCGATTAAGACATGTGGGATATTATTCGAGTTTTAGGAGGATTCTTTGGATGTGTATACAGCGCATTCGGAATATGTGTCTCAGTTGGGGATTTTACCGCAGTTTGCGACTGTTTACAGCCAGTTTACGGCCTCTTGACTGTTTAGCTCTGTGTGTTGCTATGGTTGTTGTACACCAGGTCTGTCCAAAGTCCAGTCCGAGGCCCATTCGTGGCCCCCAGCTTGTCTCTCAAAATCTACTATATGTGGCCCGCCACACATTATCAAGCAAGTTCACTTTGTATTTTTTCCGTTCACTTTACGATAGCAGCACCGTCATACAGTTTGTAGACACGCAGGCTCTCAAAATAAAATCCTTAGAGTAAAATTGGATTGTATGTGATTTTTTTTTCAAATTTTTTTTTTTTTTTCAAATTACTCGTTTGATGCGAGAAGCAGCTGGCCCCCAGGTATTTTCACATTATGTAATCTGGCCCCCACAAAAGTTTGGAAACCCCTGTTGCACACAAACCAACGAGCCAACAGTTTGCAAAGCTCGGGCAGAGGTACATGCCCAAAATAAAAGCCTGCATTTCTAGTCGGAAGGAGAAACACACTTATTTTTAACATTATGAAAGATTTGGAAACTGGGTCCAAAATTAATCCCTTTATCCACTAGCCAAATGGCTAGTGAATGTTCAAACTTTACCAGCCACTCAATAATTTACCTTTTTTGCTGGTGACTGAAGCAAATCTACCAGCCATTTGCATATTTTACCAACATTTGGTTAGTGGCTGGTGCTAATTTTGGACACTGCTTGGAAATCAACATGTTTTTAGATATGCGCAAACATCGCCAACTGGACAGACTCTCAGGTTTGTTGAAGGCTTTACTGAGCCGACACACATGAACACACGGCGTCTGATCCGACTTCAGAGCGAGCGGGAGGCGACGAGGCCCTCAGAAGTTATCTGACGGAAATCTTGGAGAAGTCTGGAATATCTTTTCTTGGTCTTTTCCCTGCCCTTTACCAAGTTTTCACATAACACTTTTTTTATATATATATATATTTAAATAAAAATGATTTATAAATCATCTACAAACCTACAATTTTCTATAAATTACACAATCTGTTTAACCCGAAGGTCAAAGCAACAGCTGAAATCTGCAGTAGAAAACTCAGGGAGAGAGAGAGAAATACGACCTCTGCGTCCAGCAGTGACAAAAAGATTGGTAGAAAAAAAACATCTATACAACAGCAAACTGATTTAAAAAATTAGCCAAAACAAGAGATAGAAGAGATAGAAGGGTCCTTTTGAGCGAGAGTTTGTTTGTCTGACCCCACAGTGTCCAATCACGGCTTGAGAGAGGAGCCGACGCACTGAAAGGCAGCCTCAGATTGGGTCAGTGTGTGTGTATATAACTTCACGTATGTATACTGTGTGTGTGTGTGTGTGTGTGTATGTAAATTAGTCAGCCTGTGTGATGCCATCACGCCCGTGTCAGCAGCTCCTGAGCCCACGTCTTGATGGCCGACGTCGTGTGTTGGAGCAGCTGCCACGTTGAGTTGGTGAAGGACAAAGCGTGTTCCTGCAGACACGACACCGACACCTCGCCGCTGCAGGAAAGAAAAGAAAAGAAAAGAAAAGCACGTTTCGGAGAGTTTCTTCTTCAACTTAGTGGTTTGAAAAAAAAACTCTTTGATTTGGATATCAGGATCAGGATGCACCAGCTGTTCATGAACTTGAAAAAAATGTTGCAGCTAGTAAAGAGATAAAGAAAGGTATGTGCTCTGTTTATATAAACTAGAGCAGCAACAACTCAAGAAACATTCAGACAGATAGGGAAACTAAATAAACGTTAAAAAGGGCACATCAATGTACTGACTTGCAGGAGTCCTGTAGGTTGGTCCACGCTCGCTGTAGCAGTTCATATATGAAGGCCAGCGCGGGCAGGATGTAGTTCTGATGGAGGGAGAGGAGCAGCTCCTTTAAATACGCCGACACCTGGAATACACTGTCGGGGGTGTTGGTGTTCACCTGGGCAAAGACACACAGTTAAGACACACTGGTCAATGAAATAAAAATAAACACAACAAAACTTACATGGAACTGATTAAACAAGTAAACATCAAGTAATGTACATTGCTACTGTACATTGCACATATAAATGCATCAGCACTTTCATTTAATGCTGCTCTTTTCCTGATTTTAACGTGTCCTTGTTTCTTTAAATATGTGTCAGTTTTTAAATGTGACATACGGTATTTCGCTCCCATGTGTGCTGCGTGTGTATTATGGAAGAGACAAATAAATAAATCTGATTGTGATCAGCGAGTGACAGTTTTACATCCATTTATTTATGTATTTATTTACACAGCCTTACCCATTCTATGGCCTGCGGTGTCTTTTCTTTGACCCAGAGAATAAACTGTGTGGTGTTTTCAGAGATGAAGATGGCTGCTGTTTTTGTCTTTTCCAAACCTTGGTCCATTAGTGGCCCCAAAACCCGCGCACACTCGGAGTAATAATGAGGAGTGTTCGTCTCCAACCAGCTACAGAGGATACAAAAACACAAAATACAAGCGAAATGATTTATTTGCATGAAGAGTAATTAAACATCCATTAAGTTTAAAGATGTATCCCTTTGGTCACTAGGTTAAAAAGTTACTATTACCGTAACTAGCAGTGCTATTTTAAATGCATTTAAATGTTTTAGCTCCATTATATGATACACTTTATTAGGTACACATGTACAATCTAATGTAATCCAATATAACAGACCTGCGATAACACCTATCTTTATGAAGCTCATAATGTTCAGTTTTTGGTCAGAGATGTGTAAATTAAATTATATGTTTATTATTGAGGTCACAGAGGTGTTTCCATTTTTTGTCATCCCCATTTAGACCATTAGACACACCTCTGAATATAATGCAGTCCAGTAAAACAATGCTAAAACATACTGACAGTGTCAACAACATCATAGGCTTCATAAAGGTTGACTTTATGGCAGAACAATATATACACATACATGTATATGTGTGTATTATTGCACAACAGCGTACGTGTGAAAAACAAAATACAGGGATTCAAAACATCACTGTCTACTAACTCGATGTTAGCAGAAACATTTTCCCAAAGTGCTTTGCAGCAGCAGCGTAAACAGGAAGTGAATCCGGAGCGTGCAAGATAATTTTATGCTTTGATTTGACTAAATTGCACAGAAGTCACCAGGGACAAAGTCTAAACAAGAGGTAATTTCTATCAACATCTGGCCCACGGTGGGCGGTAATTCGGACAGTTTGTCGGAGGAGAGAGATACTAACGTATAGTGCATTGGTCAAACTCTCGCTTCACATACTCGTGTGTTAGCAGAGTGTTTGAGCTCGTACCTGAAGCCCTGTGTAGAGTAGACCTTTATTTTGCTCCAGGCCTGCTGAGATACGGCTGTGACCCCTGAGTTATTCAGATACATCGCTGTGGTGGAATCTGAAACACACAACACACTTTGTAAGACCTCAAAAACAAACAGAAAGAAGTCAATGGATATAAAAATCTGATATAAAAATAAAGGGTAAGGCCGTGTGTCCACCAAAGCTTTTTTTTCAAAGCTGAAAACGGCAGGTGCTCCTCTGAAAAAGCCCAGCTGATAGCGCTTGATCGTCTTGAGCGTCTGAGAGACATGTTGGTTGTGTCTGGTTGCTATGATACGGAATATCCGTAGTAAACATGTCGGCCCTTGGTCTGCATGAAGGGAAGACTGAAGCACGTAGGGAGAGAGGACGGACCCGCCGGTCTATGTGGGTGCTAGTCTCGTGTAGCCAGACTCTCCACAGCACTGCTGGGGGAAAGTCTGGATTGAATGTGCTTTCACTCCTGCGTGTCGGGAGGGAACCCGTTTTATATCACCAAACTATGCTCAGTGCAGAATAGACGCTCAGCGCCTCATCACGCTGCTGGTGTTTGTAGCAGAGCTTTAATACGCAGCGCTCCCATTGCAAAGTGTTAAAAAAAAGACACTGGTGGACTTTGGTGGACACTGGGCGTACACAGGCCTCAGACAGACCTGCGAAGGAGCCGTGAGATCTGATGTCGTGAGCGATGAAGCCGGCGGCAAACACGAGCAGAACCATGAGCAGTTTGGACCAGGGGAACCCCCGACCACGCATCTTTACCTGCAGATTCTGGAGACAGAAGACGAAACACTGAGCACACACTTTACTGACACAAAATCCAAACTTCTATTGTAGATTCGATTTTTATTTCAAACATGTTAAAAAAAAAGAACAAGAACAAATCAATCAGAATAAAACAAACAAAACAACACAAATTTGTGTTTGCCAGTCTAACGATTACATTCATAGTATACATTCTAGAGGTGCTTTGTAAGTGTGGATTTTTTTCTTTTCATTGTTCCTGATGTTGTTAGTGATTACACAAACTCTTTAATTACAAGTCAAATTAAAAGGTTATCTATGCATCCATGCAGTAATATGGAAAAGATGCACTGTTTTATGTCTAATTCTGTTTTACCTGCCTATATTCCTAACAACTCATTGTTAAACATGAAAATAAAGTTGTTTTGTGGTTTAACTCAGTGTTTTCAGAGCCGGTGTGTCTCACCTGACACAGGCTATTGCAGTCCTGAAGCTCCTGAGATTCCACCGTGTCGCTCATCTCCTCATTGGTCACTCTGAAAGACTGGATTGTTTCTTCAAGGTTCTTCCGGAGCTAAAGACGGAAGATAAAGCACAACGGTTAAACAACACGAGACTCAGTTTGAATTCATTAATAAAGCCGTAAACACACCATGATGCGCACATTAAACTATGTCCAGGGAGATGAGTTTAGGAGTCGAGTGTACCTTTGGTGGCAGGATATTCCAGGACTTCAATAAATGGTTCAACAGCAGACTGAAGAAGAAAAGAGAGAAAAACAAACAGTCAGCTCTATCTGTCAAATCAAATTCTATTCTAATATCTTTATTAATCCCACTAGGGGCAACACACAAACAACATACAAGACCAATACACCAAGGAGCTAAAAATGTGAACTAAAAATCTGAATTTAAGGTGGTCATCAAAAATGGTACCCAGATATTTGTATACGATGTGACAATTTCCACACTTTTGCTGTGAATGATGCACTCTGCTACGTCTAAAATCAATAATCAGTTCCATGGTCTCAGACACATTCAAGTCCATAAAGTTATTGTCACACATATAAATAGGTGAAATCCAGAAACATTTAATTATAATTCGTTTCTGTGAAAATTCAATTGTGACATAATGCTTTTGTCACAGAGTCTCACGGTTTTCTTTCTACTTTTCACAGTTTAGAAAAAAAGGGGGGGTGCACTCATAACTCACCTGGACTGGGGTAAGTGTTTGGTATAGAGCTGCCTCCACACTCCTAGACTCTGGACATCCACACACAAACACTCCGTCATACTGCTGAGCAGCTGCAAAAAACATGACACAGAGGAAGAAAAACACAATTTTCAGCTATAATTCTCCAGAATGCCTTTTTTCAACTCAGCTAACTGGTACAGCTAACCAGTGATATTTTTTATTTTTAAGATGATCGATCATCAGTGATAGCAGAAGCAGATTAAGACAACATCCCACTCTATGATATGTCTCGGTACTAAGCATGGGACAATATGAACATTTCATGTCATGATTATCATGGCCAAAATAATAGCGATTCATGATATTATCCTGATAATCAATGATATATGCATAAAACTCTTAAAACTTTTTTTCTCAAAACATTCCACCTTTTTTTAAGAAACAAATATTTGTATTGCATCACAGATAGGACACTGTAGTTGTAGTAAACTTGTGAGGATATTCACAGATAATTATCCCGATAATGGAAATTCACCACGTTCAACTTATTCTGAGTGTTTCGATTATTGTCGATTATCGCTAGGCGATTATTGTCTCATCCCTACTCGGTACTGGTACTACTGTTGATGAAAATCTCTGATTGGTTTATATTTGTCAAACATTAATGCAAAATGGGCATTACAGAAGCCAGTGCTCTTTAATTCATGAGGGACACTAAAACTTTTTCTCTTGATATTTTCGATAACCAAAATATTTTTTATAATTAAATTCCATGAAAGCAGACCAGGGAACACTGTCATTTGTCAGTGACAACATTTGGCCTGTTAACCAGAGGGATAAACATTGTTATAGTGTTTCAGAGTACTTTCCCCATCAACCTTAGCCATTTGCAGATACGCTATCTTGACAGTTTATGACGCTGGTCACCATAATGAGGCTATTAGCAACACACTGTATGATGTCACTTATCAATATGATTTATCAGAATCAGATTTATTGCCAAGTAGTTTTCACGTACAAGGAATTTGTCTTGATGTAATGGTGCATAACAAACAGACAGGAAATATAAGGTGTGTAAAATGAAACTACAGAAGACAGGTGGTATAAATAACTCTAATATATAAATAGTATTGCAATAT
Source organism: Heterobranchus longifilis (assembly GCA_028570985.1). NCBI lineage: Eukaryota > Metazoa > Chordata > Actinopteri > Siluriformes > Clariidae > Heterobranchus > Heterobranchus longifilis. The sequence continues at coordinate 13,066 of JAOVVB010085670.1, forward strand.
GGAATATGTAAACAGTATGTTCTGTGTGAAGAAGAGCTGCATAGTTTAGGAAAAATATACACGGAATATTGACAGTATTGTGCAGATGTTCACATTATAGACAGTATACAGTATTCTGCTGCTGCACAGAGCTAAACTACAGCCAGGCGTCTGTAGCAGCAGTATTATGTAGAAAAGATCAGTTTAAATTCCGTGTGTGTGTTTACCTCTCTCTTCATGTCATCTGGACAGTGTGGTGTGGCTCTGGACAGAAATGATGGCAGGTACGTGTGCAATGTGCTCTCAGGTTTGGCTCCGAACGCGAGGACCTTCAGTCGAGGGTACAGACGCCTCAGCTGCTCCTGCAGACTGAACACAAACACAAACGTGTTATTTTATTACTTTTTATATAACAGTCACTGAGAGGGGCGGGGGGGTCACTCAAAACTGCACCAAGCTGTGGTC
>JAOVVB010085696.1:1267-13509 GCA_028570985.1 Heterobranchus longifilis
GTCTGGCTGTCTGGACTTTTCAACCCACAGTCCTTCCTCACCGGTAACACACATCCGTGCACACATAAGAGTACTACTATTTTTCACGACTCTCCCCTCATGTTTAATCCTGTTTTTTATGTTTTTTTTTCCATCTGGTTTTGCAGCGGTGATGCAATCTCTGGCGCGTAAGAACGAGTGGCCGCTGGATAAAGTCAACCTGACTGTGGACGTGACCAAGAAGTTTAAGGAAGAGTTCAACCAACCTGCCAGGGAGGGAGCATATGTGTATGGACTTTACATGGAAGGTCGGCAAACACTTTAATTTTTTCTCTGATGTGGGGCAACATGGAGGGCCATGTTTCTGTTCCTGATCCTTGAGAAACATTTAGAGTGAAAGCTAAATTTCCCCCTTCTAAAAATCATGTCATAAATGTTTAAACTTCCCTCCTTTTTTAAAAAAATATCCTCCCTGTGTCCTCCCGCAGGTGCCAGGTGGGACATTCAGGCCGGGGTGATCACCGAGGCCCGTCTGAAGGACCTGACCCCGGCCATGCCGGTCATCTCGGTCCGAGCTGTGCCCAATGACCGCCAGGAGACCAGGAACATCTACGAGTGTCCGCTCTACAAGACCAAGATCAGAGGACCCACATACGTGTGGACTTTCAGTCTCAAGACCAGGGAGAGGCCCGCCAAGTGGGTGCTGGCAGGAGTGGCTCTGCTGCTCAGTGTGTGAGAGGCAGGTCCAGGGGTCCAGATTCAAGAAGTTGAGCGGGATTTTATTTTTATTGGGTAAAAGTAGGTGTGTACAGGCCGCTCTCAGTCCCAACTCGTCAAATACCGACGCTTTTTTTTTTTTTTTTTAGCATCTGTAGGAGAAGCACCGGGCTTTCAGGTAACTCAATGAAGTCAGGTGATGTATAAAGAGCGACAAAGTCCGTGTGAGGAAGCAGTCGGGACTGGATGCACAGGAGACTTCTCGTGTGAAACCAAAAGTCAACTTTTTTTAACGTGTTTTACTTAACTCACGCAACAAACTAATTTTAACCCAAACCACGATGTTAACCTCATGTTTAAAAGTGCGACCATAGAGGAGCGTCATAGTTTGACCTGCCCAGTGCGTTAAAAGTCGGTATTTGACGAGTCGTGCACCGGGTGTGATCCTCAGCTCGTCGTCCGTATTGTCCAATTTATAAAACTTGACTGCAATATCAGAGTTTCTTTTCTTTTTATTGAAAAATGATAAAATATACAGAAAGAAATGCCAAAAAAAAAAAATTTCACACACTAGATCACAGTTAGAACTGATAAAGTCAAAGCTTGTTTTGAACAAATCTATAAACTACAAGCAGGAGAAGGAAAAAAAAAAAAAACAGTGCTGCCTCATTAGAGCGGCATTCAAGTGTGTTATTTTTGTAACACTTGTACCTCTTACAGTATGTTATGCAGCAGTTTTAATAGCACATTCAGTTACACAGGTGAAGTCATTCATGACAAGACAACCTCCAATTGTCTTTTTGCTCCTTCCTACTTCACAGTACACATGGGTATAGTATTCATCCATTCAATAAAAAATAACAAAAGAAATGTGTGTATACCAGCTCGTTTTCTGGAGATTCTAATGCACATACTGTAGCTCAGATACCGTATGTGCTGACAAGTCAAAAAAAATCTTTCTAGTTTGGCCTCTGTGTGTATTTCTGTGTGTTTTTCCGTGCGTGCTCATTCTCTAGTCGCTGTCAGACCAGTCGAGCTCCATCATGTCCATGGCTGCAGTCGCCATGTTGATCTTGGTTCCGTGTCGCACGCTGCAGCTCTTCACAGAGTTCTGATTGGACGAAGCCCGCATGCTCACCTGCACCCCCGAGTGACCGATGACCTCGCCTCTAATCTTTTGGCTGACCGCCTCGCTGCGGTCGCCTCTCACCCCCTGGACCACGACCCCCACGTCACTCCTGCGACCCCTGACCCCCAGCTCGCTCCTGACCTTCATCACTCCCAGGTCGCCCATGTTCACGTCCATGTCCCCCAGTCTCTCCATGTCCCCCATCTCGTCCATGTCTAAGGACAGCATGCCGCCCAAACTCCCGTGGAGACCCTTGAACATGTTGGGGAGCCTCCCTCCTTCCATCCCTCCCTCGTCGAGCCTGTCCCCCAGCTTTTCAATCTCCCACCCTCCCTCCTTCTCCCGCTCCCCCTCCGCCTCTCCAAACCCGCCCGAATACCCTCGGACTATGGTGGTGACCCTGCTCCTCTGCATCCCTCCTCTCTCCCTGTCCCCCTCCTCCCACGTCCTCTCCTCCCTCTCCATCACGCCGCCTGGGAAGCTCCTGAGCGTCACCTGCACCCTCCCTCCCTCCATGCTCCCCCCGCTCTCGTTTCTCTCCCTCTGCCCCCAGCCTTTCTCCTCCAGGGTTCCTTCCTCTTCCCCGTCCTCCTCTCCGAACCTCCCCTGCAACCCTCGGAACACGGCGTGCAGCCTGCCGCCGTCGAGCGAGCCCATCCCCCTCTCCAGCGACGCGTTGCTCCCCCTCTCCGTGTCTCCGTTGCTGAGGGTGCGGAGGAGCGAGCTGACGCCGGCGCTGCTGACCCCGGCGCTGTTGGAGTCCTGGGAGTGCGAGCGGAAGAAGGAGCCGGAGGAGCCGATGGACATCGGCGTGAAGAACTGATGAGGTCAGAGAGGAGGGAAGGAAAGGAGGGCCAAGATCATTAAAAAAAAAAAAAAGGTATTATTTGATTTTGTTTTCTACCGAAACCCTAAACGATCACGGATTCAAACAGGTTTTTAAGCCGTTATCTCAAGTTAATTATTTCGTTATCTCGAGAAAAGTAGATAATTAACTCGTTATAAGAAAATAAAAGTTTCCTCTTCTGTTTATCAGAGATCAGGAGTGCCACGTCGTCATGCACTGTCGTCTAACCAGCCATGTATACTGACATTTGTGTTAAATGCATTCAAACGGCCAAGATTGAGCGTAGATACTTGATAAATATATATATAGGCCTATATGCAAAAATCTCTAAATTGATACAGTAAAATGCTTGATAGTCAGAGATGTCCTCAACTCAAATATATCAGTCTTATCAGGAATTATTCTTTTTTTTACCCCAGCAACCCAAAAATCAAAGAATAAAAGGCATCTCCCTCATAATTTAGGGGTATTTTCTTTTTACATTCATAACGGGACACAGGTAGCATGTTTTCTTGTGAATATAATCCAATTAATCTTATTTCCATATATGTATTTTGTATATATCCTTTGAGAACACTTTATTTTGAAAACCGGACGTAGTCGCACATGTATCCTTCACCAAGTCTGTCACTTCTCTGATAAACATAAGAAATAAGAGGAAACTATGTTTTGTTACTCGTGATCACAAGTGAATTATCTTGTTATCAAGAGAAAACACAAGTCTGTTTTCTCGAGATAACTACATAATTAACTTGTGATCTTGAGATAACGGCATTAAAAGAACATTTGAATCTGGGCTTCTGTGGATTTCAGCGCTCTGCACAGATTCACATTTCCTGCTCTTGCACTTACTGGTGAGATGTTGGAGCGCTCCATGAGCAGAGAGGTGGGACTGGGAGACATGTTGGACCTCTCCATCAGTCTCTCCTCCCAGAGTCTGAGCCTCCGCTCCCTCTCCTCCAGCTCCTTCTCTTTGGAGTAAAGCTCCCGCTCCAGCTTCCTCAGACGCTCCAGGGTCGACTCGATCTCACACCTGCAGTGTCAAAAAATATCTAATTGCAATTATTTTTGACTGATATTGCAATTGCAATTCTGATTTGCGATACTGGAGGGAATTATGATTTTTTACATCATTATTCTCATTGAAAAACATTTTTAAAATATATTTTGTTTAAAAAAAACGCTCCTTTAAAAGTTAAGGCCCATGACCAATGTGCTTTACTTTTGCTCTGGTGTGTACTGTAGAGTTCTGCAACTGCAACACAGGTGCTATGTAATTCCATGCAGTACACATACAAATACTTTACAGTATAACCTGTGTGTACTGCTTGTCACAGTTCACTATTTTTGCAGTTAATATACAAGAAATCTAAGTACTTTTACATTTTGTAATGAGTGAGGAGAGCTGCCTCACCACCATACACATTTTTCTTTCACAAAAGTTTTAATGGATTTTGTGTCTTGCATACTGTACATCAAGAGCACACTCATATTGTGTATTTTTTTATCCTTTTTTGAGTAGATTTTCTCACTTTCTCAGTACAAACATTGCATACACTCTAAACGCTAAAAATTGAGTATATTCTAGTTTCCGACTACAGACCATATGACATAACATTTACTTGACTATTCCTGCAGAATACAATATTGCTGGTGTCAGCTGAGTGAAATGCTCAGTGCTGCAGTACCGTCTGTTACCACAAGAGGTCGCTGTGAGAGTGACAGTGCATGAACCTGCATTCACAAACAATCAACTCTCACAGCAACTAAATATAGACAGATGTGACGCACAGCCATACCTCCCTGTTCATTCATCCCGCCCCTTCACCTCCCTCACTCCTCCTCCTCCCCTCCGCCTCCCCCTCTCCTTGTCCAACTTTTTCCACCCGTACCCAAAACTTCACTCAGAATTGATTGCCTCGTTGTACTCATGTTAAATATGCGCAGAATCTCGCACCTTCTCTCCTCTTCTCCAATCCCTCTCTCTCCCCCCCATCTCTCCCCCCGTCGCGGCCCGCTATCCTCGCCGTTTCTCCCTTTTAGATTTGCACCCAATGCATTTCTGTTTCTCGGAACTTCTCCTCTTCTTCATATATACCCCTCTGTCTTTCTCCCCGTGGTTGGAGCGAGGGATAGAGAGGAATCTCTTCCATGGACACTTTCCAGAGAGCTTATTATAGACTGAAGTAGAGCACAGGGTCACACATTCAACTTCTCTCCCGAGCTTTAGAGTCCACAGCACGTGTGTGACTATGTTGAATTTGTGTGCATGCATATTGACTTTTATTTGGAGTAAATCACAGACTGAATTTGTCATTCTGGCCAAGACTTTACTGTATACACTTTGAAAATGACCTGCCTCGAGTTCAGACACAGTGCAGATACACTCAGTGTTTTCTTTTGGATGTCTACAAAACTGTGTGTGTGTGTGTGTGTGTGTGTACCTCCACTGGTCCTTGTTATGTAGGAAGGAGTTACACTGGTCTGGCAGCCTGCTGTCGTTGGCCATGGTCTCCAGGGTTACCAGCACCTGTTTGAACTGTGGACGCTCCTGTAGATGCACGCATGCACACAAGATAAAATAACCAGCTGACGCACCTATCTGTAATGTGAGCAGAAGAGACATATTTAGCAGATTAACCACTGTATCCCTTGTACATTTAGCTTACCTTTGGGTCTGCTTGCCAACATTTCCTCATCAGCTCTGCGAAACTTGCTGGACAGCTGGTGGGGATGGTCAGCCTCTAGATACACACACACACACAAACACATGAAAATACAAGAAGAAGAAGCTTTTTTACTTTCAACAGAAAAGTCATATCGGAGCACCTTGTTTTAAAAAAAGATAATGAAACCAAAGCCCCTTAAAACGTGGATTCAAATCTTCAAAAGTTAAGAGTCTACAGCTACAGTCTGCTAGTTGCTAATATAAGCATGCTAACTTGATAGCATGCTGATGTTTAGCCGGTATACGCTGCGTTCCAAATCACATACTTTTTCCTTTTGTTTAGTACATTCTGCAGCTGCACTTACAAAGTACATACTGTTGCATGCACTATGCATACAATTGGGATATACTTCATCATGCTGCATTGAGCCTTGAACTTTGACCCTCTTGCTCATATATGCTGCACAAAGGATTGTGGGTCAGAATAGCCAGAAAAGCTGGTTTGCATACTGCAAAATGCGACCGGATGTAGTAGGACATCCTGGTATTTTTGGCATGTTGCATTAGACATACTAAGTAGTATGGGTATTGGAATGCACAGTAAGTAGGATTCATCCTCTGAGGACCATGAATAAAAAATATAATGGAAGATATAAAGATTCATGGAAATCATTCTACTGTAATAGTTGGCAAGACATTTCACTAATAGTAAAAAAAAATATCAAACTTATGTTGGCACTAGAGGCCACTAGTGTGGCTAAAAATATCTTCAGATATCATTTATTAAGTTTAAAGACTCATAAACTCAGCAAATGTGCGTCATCAGGCTGTGTGGGTGTGTTTTCATCAGATTTGATCGACAGAGGCCTGAAAACACAAGCCGCACCACATCACCTCATTTTGAATCAAATATTGCCGAGTCCTGATTGGTTCTCAGAAGTACAGTGCACATGACATCACCTTTTTCCAGTCCCACCCACCTCAAACCAGTGAGAGGAGAGAGAAAAAGAAATACAGAAAACTTGTATGTGTATCCAAAGTTGCTCGAACTTTGGCAGAAGATATGGAGCTTTTAAAACTAGTAATATTACAGGGAAAAAAAAACAGGCACACTGTGAGTTAGGGGAGCTCTTTTCGCTTATTTGTGGTGTAAAACTGTATCACACATTACAGACTAATCTAATAATTTCTTTAATATACACTCAGTGTGTTTATGAGGTCAAATGGATGCATTTAAAAGAGTCTGGCTCCATGTTTATGTTTGTGTAACATGTAAACTGCAGTAACAACACTGAACCACACCGTGCCACGCAGATAAATGTCCCTGCATAAAACAAAAGGTCTGCGCCCAGACAGCTCCACAGTACAGTGCAGTAAATGGAAACAGTTTTCTCCGGGGATTAATCCTAAAATATCACCGACTGAGTGGAGAGAGGGCAAGTAAGAGGGTCAGGAGGAGAGGTATCGCAATGAAGGGGAAAATCAGAGGGAGACTGGGAAAGGGAAAGAGAGAGAGTTATTTAGGGAGAGTATTTGGAGATTAGCCAACGGCTACGCAGGAATCATGTTCTCCGAGTTGTTTGTTGGCCCCCAGCGTGTGTGTGTGTGTGTGTGTGTGTGGCTGTTGTGGGGGATTCAGGCACGTCAATAACTGAAACACATACACTGTATAACCATCATCCCCCACCTCCCATAAACCACTTGAATCAACCCTCCTCTCACTGAAATCTTTCCTCCCCCCCCTTCTCTCTCTCCCTCTCTCTCTCGTAAAGGCTTTAGCCGGGGGGTGGGGGGTGGGGGGGTCTGGCGGAGCTCCACTGCTGTGTATCCAGGCCTTACAAGAGCAGAGAACTGACATCAGGCCTAAAAATACCCAGCCTCAGCCTCACCAGCTCGCAGTGGAAACCATGAGAGCATCGCATTGTTCCTCCAGCCTCCTCAAACTCTGCTGGGTCTACATGCTGACAGTGTGTTCAGAAAGGTGTGTGTGTGTATGTAGGGGGGGGGGGGTTACCTCTTGTTTTTCCACCACCAGCCACGCAACCTGCAGCCCTTCAAAACCTTTGAAAGGAACCTCCCGAGTCAGCATCTCCCACAGCACCTGGCCACAGAGCAGACTGTGTTGTTCATTCAGACAGACAAGGATTTTCTTTTGTGTGTTGGTAGTACTGCAGCTCTGTTTTATTTAATGCAGCTCTCATGACTAGTTGTGAAGATGTCTTAACTCAGTAAGACCTAAGGCGCCCTCTTAAAAAAAAAGAAGAAACCTAAAAGCTGAAGGTTTTTTTTGTCCATGGTTCACTAAAACTTTATTTCTCAGCTTCTGGAGCAGATAGAAATATGAAATTAGGAATTAATTATTGCCTCGACTGTAATGTTCATGTTTTAAATCAATAAACAGAACAAGGCGACATATAAAACACGCTCGCGTTGACTCCGGGGACATGCATATGTTTATTGCAGTCTTATTAATAGAAGGGCACAAAATCAAACCAAAATATCCAATACAGTAGGGCTCAGAATAATTTCAAATTAATTCATATTATTGCTGATATGACAGCTGATACTGACTTTTCTGATTCATTACTTTGAGGGAATATAAACCTTTTATTAATCTTTTTTGACAAACTTCTCAGATGCTGAATGTCGTCGAAATACAAGAAGCCGTATAAGAATGTAAAATCAGAAACTGTCTGATAAAAGAACAAAAGCATTTAATTCCAGCTGTCAGTATGTGACGGTACGTTGTTTGTTTATATTGATTGTGACCAAAAAAAAATTGCGGTTCTGATATTTTGTACAACACTACCAACTCACCACGCCGTAGGAGTAGGTGTCACAGGTCTCCGAGACCGGCAGGCTCTGAATGACTTCAGGAGCCATCCAAGGAAAAGTGCCCACCACCGTCATGTGGGTGGTGTGGGACAGGAACTTAGACGCCCCAAAGTCACAAATCTGTGAGAGCAAACACAGAATTACCGGAGTGCTTGATTTGAATGAAAAATGTTAAAACGTCTGTACATCAAAAAACACAAACCTTCAGCACTTTGTCTGCCGTCATCACAACTGTAAAACAGAGAGACCAGTCAGAGCTGTGTGATGTAAAACAGTAATATACTAACAGAGAAACGGCAGAGATGAGGTTAATGTGTTACCGTTCCGTGACTTCAGGTCTCTGTGAATGACTTTCACTGGAGCTTCTGCGTGGAGGTAATGCATCCCTGTAAGGAAATCAGGAAAAACATTAATACCTGGTAAAAACTGCAACCTTTGAATGTTCATTCTAAATTGGCTTTAGTAGAATTTCCTACCAGCATTTAAGGTTTGGGTACAGTTTAATTGTAAAAATTGTGGTTTGAGCTTCAGGTAATCCCAGAAATCCACTGCATGAATATTATTTATTTATTATTTATTATTTATTAGGGCAAAGGACAACCCAGAAATCCACTGCATGAATATTATTTATTTATTATTTATTATTTATTATTTATTATTTATTAGGGCAAAGGACAACCATCCAAAGCTAATATGATCTGTCTTATCTGAATTTGGGTGCAAAGTTGCATTGATAATTAGTGTATGTCACTTTTTACTGTTTAATTACCTTAAAATCGATCACAAAGAACATTTAAAAATCTAAATGCTCGTCTTTTATCTACTATACCTGCATCATTCACTGCCCTAGTAATCAGCAAGGTGTCATTTTCCAACTTAAAAAAAAAAAAAATCTTATTTCTAACACATATAACATTATGTCCAAAGGTATATTTTAAGTTTTTATCTGATTCTTGTATTTTGCCTTTTGCACTTGGGGCAGTGGAGAGGCAAGTGGAGAAAAAAAAGCTTGGTTAGAGACGGTGATTAAGAGGCAAATAAAAAGCTGTGTAAACTATTATTAACTCTTGTGCATGATGAGTAGAGTATCACAGTATTACTGGTGATCACAGCCTACCTCTGCTTCATATCAGAAGCTAAGTGATACAACCCTGACAGAGATATTATTATTATTATTATTATTATTATCGCTCCTCCAGGTGTACCTTTGGCTATCTGTATGGCCCACGTCATGATCTGCTCCATGTCCATCTCCTCACTCTGCTCACTGGAAAGGTACTCGTACAGAGAGCCTGCACTGGCATATTCTGCAAGAACACACACACACAGACACACACACACACACACACAGATGTGATTGTCATTACAGAACCTTTAAAACGAGATACCATGTGTGTGCAGGGCTACAATATTTAAACACTGGCTATTGCAGTTACAGCAGATATTACTCCACAAAAAACTATGTAACTTAACTGACTGAATTTTTTATAGAAATGACCGACATTCTAAACAAGTGACAGAAACTACTGCTCTGCAAAAAAAAAAGTCCAAACAAGTATAGTTTCAGTTTACGTCAATGTATTATAATGTTTGAGAAACGTCAGTTAAGCGCAGCACACAGAGAAGCAAACTCAAATCAGTGGAAAAAATTAACAACCTTCACACCCTGCCTGTCTAATCCAGATTATCTCTGAACTTTAACCTTTCCCATTGTCCTGTTAAATCTGACAATTAAAAAGACACAAGTAGAAGACAGAGGATAAAATCAAAAGGAGTGAGACGAGTCTTTTTAAATGTGCAATATGTGGTTTTGTAGCACGGGATGATGGTTTCTCCCAGATAGGATTCCTGCAGTGTGCAATGTTCAGGAGGTTTTTTAACGGGAGCTGAATTATCCTCAGAGGTCTCCTCCTCTCCAAAACAAACGGACCAGGTGATTAAAACCAGTAAAAACAATGAATAAAGCAGTTTTGCATTAAAAAACAGTGTATTTCTCCGACGGACAAAGGACGTCCCGGAGGGGCTGCGAGCCGAGCTGCCGCTAACGTTTGCTCAGCTTGTTTCTCTGATATCTTCCGATGACTAAAATCCTTCATCCGGTTAAAATATATAGTTAAAAATGAAGATCTAAAAAGTGTATTGTAAAAAAAAAAAGACAGCTTCTGACAGACAACCACAACGCTGACACATGCACAAAGGGGATATGGCGCCATATTGACATGTGACCAAATGTAACGCACCGTTAGCTTGAATAAAATGACAGATTTCTCTGGGTTTGAACATTGTTGGAAACATTCGGTATAATGTAAGTACACACAACTCAACAAAATGCATAACAAAGGTCGTTTTTAGACATTTTAATGGGGAAATATGACATATTATACCTTTTTAAATATGTATATGAAAGTCACATTCCTCACATTAAGTTTGAAGCATCATCTTACATTCTTACATCAACTTCTCCTTTCTACACCACTCAAATGAAAGCATGTAACAGGGTATGAATTGCCCACTACTCAACTAGGGGGCAGTGTCTACGTCTGTAAATGTGTAGGAGCTCACGTACCCCTTCACCCTAAAATGGAGCTTCAAAGCAACGAGACTGGAAATGACCTACAGTGTGTCTGATCTGTGATGATGTTGAGCTAAAAGAATCAGAAAGTATAGAAATGATGCATGTTGTTCAGGTGAAATATTCTAACGTGGGCCTCTTAGACACCGAGTTGATGATTTACTCAGTCAGTGCCTGAGTCATATAGTTCAGCGACAAGATAAGAAGAGCACTCGCAAATGTGGAGACGTAACTTCCATGTAAACAGACGACTCCCACCCCCACGTTTTCACCCAGTGCACCACCGGAGGAAAACAATCTCCCAATGTGTCCGTGATTGATCGCTGGATTCTTCTGCTTGTAAAGCAGTGTACTCGAGAAGGGCTGGGAATTATGAACAAGAACTAAAGATTACAGAGTAAAAAACAAAAGCGCAAACATCTGTTTGTAATGATCCAAGTAAAGGAGGGAGGAAAAAAAAGCTCATTATTGTTTTTTTTTCTTTCTCACAGATATTCAAGAGTGTTACGAGGTGACCTTGCAACTGAACACAGAACAAACTGTTGTGAAAGAAGACAGCAGGCGGGATGCGTGGGAGGTAATTTTTCCCTTCTTCACATTATAGATTGGAGAAAATATGCTTATTGCTTAATGTTTACGTTGTATCTGGTGTCACACATGCCGTGCTTTGCCTCCTCGGCTGCGCATAAAGGTTACTCGGCAGCCAGCACGAGGTGTCACTACCTGTGTCCCTCGCACTCCTACATGGAGAAAAATGTGATCGTGAGTCACGGCGGCGATGACTCCAGCGAGTGTCAGGGAGGGGACACACGGGTAGAGAGGGGAGAAGAGGAAATTAGACAGAGTCAAAAGAGCGCTGATTACCATTTGCTCATCAGTGTGGGCTGCTCTCTCAAAGTCAGCCAGTCCTTTCATTATAACAAGTGTTTGCAGTCAGGTGGTGATTTAGAATATTTTTAGTGTAGTGTCTGTGACACAACTGCTGAAGTGAATGGAGAAAAGCTGTGTATGGTGTAGATTTAAAGGTCCCATATTATGCTCATTTTCAGGTTCATACTTGTATTTTGGGGTTTCTACTACAACATGTTTACATTCTTAAATGTTCGAAAAACACATTGTTTTTTCTTATACTGTCTGACTGAATATACTCTGTCTGAAATGCTCCGTTTTGGCACCTGTCTGTTTAAGCCCCTCTCCCGAAAAAGCCCAGTGTGCTCTGATTGGTCAGTGTTTCCGGGTCGTCCACATTTGCGATAACGGCATCTCTGCACTCCCGGTGGAAGTATAAGGCTTTATACCGACACTGCTTATATAGCAAGCCAGACTAGTACAGTTGTGACATCACACCTCCACAGAAGGCTTGTTTAAAGTATAGTCGATCGCCCCCTGGTGGTTGGCTGCAGGACAGGTCATAAGTCCCGCCTCCTCTATGTTAGTGGATGGGATATAAGCCAAACTAAAAACTACGGAAAAACTACTAAAGTACATGTCAAAT
>JAOVVB010085706.1:0-27902 GCA_028570985.1 Heterobranchus longifilis
TAAGCTTATAAGCAGTTGTTAACTTCCAGAGGAATTTCCTTGGAAAAAAAGGAAAAGAAAATAGGTGGCCGCCACTAACAATGAAAACTACTATGTATAGAGGTAACTACATAAAGTAAATTGATATAGCTTAAAAACGCCAAACAGGGTCTGATTTCATGAAAATGTTAAGGAATCTACTTAAGGATTAAACCAATAAGCCTATAATTGTTTACACACACACACACACACACACACACACACACACACACACAGGGCTTTAGTGACTAACGGTGGCACTATTTTTAAAAAAAACATTTTATTAACAAACAACAGCAAATATAATCAATATGTAAACAGACAATGTCAGGGGATCAGAGCACTGACAGAAATCATGAAACAGCTCGCAAAACATGTTAAAGGGTAAAAAGATTCAAAGTTTTAATAGCTTTTAAGAAGATGGATTATGATTGGAAAATGTATCTTTATGAATTTGAGATTTTGCAATTAGTCTTGTGTAGCAAGTAATTAAATCAAATGGATGGTATAGTGGTGATTTGCTTTGTTAGTAAGTAAAAAGCCAAACAATATTTGTTATAAGAAAGGGAAAATTCGGAATCAATATACAGTTTGGGGAAATAAATGTACAGACATCTTGCCAAATAACAGTGGCACTAATCGCCCTCCATACAGACGCAGTTTTGCGTCCTCCCACAGAGCGGCGCGCTCGAATGAGCGCCGGGAGAAGCCGGCGACAGAGAGGGGCGGGGTTACACCTTTCAGTGGGAATCCTCGGTTCAAAAAGCTGCCAACGTCCTTCTGTGAGAGAGTGTGGGCCCGTTTGTGCTTTCACTGCGACTCAAGACACGACAGAAGTGGACCGAAATATGCTCTCCATAAGCATCTCCACCCGGGTTTATTTTGGTTAACTTAGAGGAAGTTTTGACTGCGCTGAAGTTTGAGACAAAACAAAGAAACAAAACAGCAACAAGTCGTGCAGGTGGTAGAGCACACGTTGACCGGATCGCATCAAGACTCACATCCAGACCTTCGTCTCACCTGAGCCCGAGCAGAAAGATGGACGTGTCCGTGGAGAGTTACTCTGCGCTGGATGAGTCCTCTCTCCGAGCCCTGGTGAGTGCATGAGTGCAGATCTGCTGTACTGACAGTGGACCACTGTGGTGATACTCTGCTACTGTTACCTGCCTGGGCAAAGACAGGGTGGGGGTGTCAATTAATTAATTAGCAGCTTGATACAACATGTTTAACCATAATACTATTTTAATATGTTTTGCCTTATAATTCATAGGCCTACATATCAGATAGGCCTATATGATAATCCTGACAGGTGGTCTGCACACATACAGTGCTTCTTGTTGCTGTGTGATAACTTATATATATGATAATCCTGACAGGTGGTCTGCACACACACACACACACACACACACACACACACACACACACACACACACACACATATATATATATGAGAGAGAGTTTTAATTGGCATTTTTTCCACCATTATTTTGACATTTAATAGAATGAACAATCAATGAATTGAGAAAATAATAGGCATATTGAAGGACAATGAAAATATTTACTAGCTGCAGATCTAATGAAGTGTGTGTGACTGTAAGAAGTCAGGTGAGTTGTGAAGTTCAGTGTTATCATTGCAGCTGTTGGTCAAACAGACTTGTTTGGTGGTTTTGTCAGCATAAACCAAAAGTTGATAAATCAATTTGTCAAATTGCCAACAGTTTTGATAATCGCTTAACTGTTTAGCATATGTCAAGTTTTTCTCTGTTTTGAATCATTTTTTGAATTTAAATCTCTGGGTTCTGAAGAAAACAAAATAATCAAATCAATAATCAAATAAATAATTGACAGATTGATCCATGAAGAAAATAATAGTTTGTTGTAGCCAGAACATGACTCAAGTAAGCGTTGTATGATGACACATCATAACTCTATTACAAAATTGTCTAAGAAAGTAATGTTCATTTCAGTTGTAGGTGATTCACAATTACTGCAGGAGACATTATGTCACAAATGTGGCAGCAAATCAGTATCGATAAAGTAAACCTGCAAAGAACTTAAGACTTGCTGGTCCACAGTCACATTAGTCATGCCCAAATTATTTCCTACGACAGAGGAAGGTGAGACATCAGTCTGTCTGACATATATCATGACACCTGCAACACAGACACATTTACAAGGACGCATGAATCAGCCTGTTCCTGTTTGGACATAGTTACACTGGGTTTGTCTGAATCACAGTCACACATACGCAACAAACATGAAACATCTGTGCAATACTTTCATTTACTATGGTTTTTCATTCTGGAATAATGGCTATACTACGAATACATAATGACTGGAAGTTTGTGTCATTAAAGGATACACTGTAAATAATACACAGTCTATGGGTAAATACAGTGGAGTTGTTGCCCACATGTCAGATTAAACTACAGTATCTGATTTTAACTTGACTTCCAAAGTCATTATCCTCACCAGTTGCTTTCCCAAGACTGTGCCCTTTAAGAAGAGACAATCTCAGAAAAAACATTTAGATTTCTTATAGATCAGTAAGCCCGACAAGAAAAGGCTGTTTACTTTGGAACAAGGCGGGGTATAAATGTAATGTTTTGTTGACTTGTCTGAGACTATTTCAACTATTATTTCTTCAAAGTCTAATCGTCTGGCCAAGAGCTGTCTTCTCATAAATCACTTAAAAGGCAACTTTAAACTTTGATCACAAGTGACATTATTATTATTATTATTATTATGATAGTGGGGAGTATATTGAGGAAATAATATTTTCCTTTCCGCATCAGCATAATGATTTAATTTAAACTAGAGTATTGGTTACTTATGAGTTTATTCATAGAGGAACAAAGCAAAAAATAGGGCGTTAAAATATAATATATATAAAGGGGGAAAACTCAAAATGGTCCCGACAGATTTTGTGTAACCTGGGCGATACGGCCACCAAGCAGCAGACAGCAGCAGACCACTGTTCAAGACCAACAAAACCGGGTATTTTTAACGAGATTTTGGGACAATAACCATTGATTTTTGTTATTTATGTTGATTACATAACTTGCGCTTAATTGACACTTTATTTACATAACAAATGTTGTTATTTTAACCCAAACCATGATGTTTTTTCTAAATTTACCACTTAGTTAGTGCTTCCCAAACTGTTTTTGCAAGGCCCCCTTTTATACAAATATTTTCAAGTCCCCTTGCAATGCACCCACATAACCACACTCTTAGACATGTCCTTTGCTTGTAAACTTCTATACAAATAATTTAAAACTCTGTCTGTAATTAATACAGAACTGCAACTTAAGTGTGCCAATTTGTATGCCTCATCATATTTGAGTTGATATCTGCTGCATATGAAACGCGCAAATGTATCATATGCGTGGTTTGCAGAAACGTACAATGCCAACATTTATTCTTGCGATTGGGTTACTGAGCCAGATCTCTCTGGATTCATGGAGCCGAGTCTTCCTTCCCTCACATGTGACCACCAGCTATAAGGTCAGCGAGATCCCACATTTTCACTGATTATGTTTGTGCTGACTCGAGTGTCAGCGTTTTCCACAGTGAACTCAAAGGAAACAAACTCTGATTAAAGTTGTTGCTCAGACGAGAAGTTCATCTGTGGATGTGATGGAATTTAAATTCAGCTCCGCAGAGACAAGAATGGAGCCTTTTGTGTTTAGTTTTTATTAAATCTCACACTCCATTCTGTGGTGTTTTTATATGAGGTAATTGTTGAAGAGTTTGTAAATTAAGAATAGTTTTCAGGACTCTAGTAAAAGATGATGGACGTAGGCTTAATTAAAGTGGCAGTAAAGCCGGGTGGAGGAGCTTCTGTTAAACAACAGTTGGATAACGAACACAAACTCCGGGCCCGTGTTGCACTTAATGAACTAAACAGTCAGAAGGTCATATGGCAGCCTCTCTTACGCCACTAATCCCTTCTCTACACTTCTATTCAAAGCCCAGGCTGCCTTTTATATTGCTCATTTAATCCCCTCCATGGCAACCAGGAAAAGCATTTTTCTTTTCTCTCTGCTGCCACAATTATTTAAATATCCACAAAAATAATCAGTTGGTGTCCCACTTTCTTTTGGAGAGGATGTTTGTTGCGGGTCATCTGTCTGAATGGTGCTCAAGATCTGTGGCCACAAAAAAACAAAAGCTGCTGAGGAGGCCATTCGGAGAAAATCTCTTTGCAACCAAACCACTCCAGCCACTGTCCCTTTTGGAAAATAGATTTTTCCAGCTGATTGCCAGCTCAGCGGTGATCATTATCAGTTGTTATTCAGCCCTGAATCTGCTGTGTGGCAATATTTTCCTGTGTGCACGTGACAAACCTGCAGGACGAGCTACAGGTGTCTGCTGCTGCTGTTGTTGTGCACCTGCCTACTTTTCTTATCTTATAAGGTTTGACTTAAGCATCTGTCAGCCACACAGTGATCTCCCTTCTAATTATCTCGGAAAGCCCCTCAGCTGCACCTCATCTTTGGAAGAACGCAGGAAAACGCCCACAAATGTCTATCTGTGCATGAAATATGATTGTCTTTTACAGTTTGTGGTCGGCTAATGCACAAATCTGCCTTTTCGTGTTTGAATTGACATGACCGCTTGGAGACATTTCCGTCAGCGGCGCCTGCTGGGCTGATTTCATATGCTGGATGTCTCACTTAATGATTTGTAACTCGTCTTGCCAGCCCTGTGACCGTCCTTTCTCCCTGTGGAGCACGAAGCATTCATACATGTTTAAAAAAGGGCAATTTCACTCTGTGGTCCGGCCCCGGTGATATATGGGACCCCCGGGCCTTCGTTTTATGGCTCTCTGGACCCTTTGTGCGTTGACAAGGGCTCAACGGTTACAGTCGGAGAGGAAGAATGGATTTGTTTTGTGGGCTCTCAGTAAAGTCCCAAACCCCCCAGAGACTTGGTCCAAAATGTCACACTCATCATCAGGAACGAATAAATCGGAAAAATTGTGGCGTATTATATAAATGTCGTCTGGGACGTTTTCAGATACATGTGCAGTTTCTTTATGTTGTCACTTAGAATTGAAGCAAATGTTATCAGGGGACCTATTTGTTGAAAAATGTTTTCTTAATTTTTTTAATTGGCAACTATTATGATAGGCCAAACCTTTGCTGGCTTCGGTTTTTCAGATGTGAAGATTTGAGGCTTCTCTTTGTCATACATGATGGTAAACTTAATATGTTTGGGTTTGGACAGTTTGTCAGACAAAACAGAACATTTGAATATGTTTTCTTGGGCTGCGGGAAATTCTAACAGTAACATTTCAAGAGAAAATCTTAAATTGCAGGAGCATGACACTGCAAGAGTTAACCTGTCCCGTCTACAATTGTGAAAACCGTTTTTGTGTCTTCAAAGAGGCTGCAGAGTGTTTCAGATACAAGCTGTTGCATGCAACAGATCTTCGTTTGAATACAGCTCCCCCCACTCCTTGCTACACACTCACAAAAAGAAAAGAGTTTTATGCTCCTGACCATTGATAACACCTGCTGCTGCTGCTGCTGGTTTGTGCTGGCAGTTGGTGAACCTAACTGCCTTTGACCTCAGTGGATGTTTACAGGGTGTTTTTCAAATGTTTCCCTCCCCTGGAGTGCAAAAAGGCTTTAAACTACAAGCACAGCGTTCACAGTGCACACCTGATTTTGTTTCTGCTCAGCCTGTCCTCATAATTCTCACAGGTATTTATGCCCTGCACATTTTCACAAAGCATTTCCCGTATGATTAGGTTTCAAATGTGTCAGCAGCGAGGAGGTAATGAAGAAACTGTGAACAGTTTACCATTCAGGCCAGTTTTTCTTTCTAAACCGACACCAGTTATCTACACTGTCGCAGTGACAGAGCTGAGTCTATCGCAACAACAAGAGCGATTCAGTTTCCGCCTGCAGACTTCAGCCTCTGACAGCGAATACACGGCCGGGGAGCTGAGGGATAAGAAGTCACTTGTTTGTTTGATAAAACAGGAAACTTGTTGCTGCATACTGCTATAAATAGCCAGCCATGTTTGGCTCTGAAAGGATGAGAAAAGAAAAGCTGTGAACTTTGAGATGATGTCCATATAAAAGTCTATTTTTAGTCTGTGGCCTGTCAGTAGTTTGTTGCTCTGGAACAATAATTCAGAGTAAGTGGGGCACAGGTTCAGATGTATTTCAGCAAACATTTACAACACGTTTAAAGTTGAAATTGAGTTCAGTGTGTCGTATTTTCTTATTAAAGTGGACACTTGCTATTGTTTTGTCATTTTGAAATGTATGACACTTCAGAAGCACAAGCTGGCATTTAAATATGAGGAGCGGTATTTAATTAATAAACAGGATACCAGGCACTGTTTTGTCATTTTAAAAAGTCCTAGAAGAATAATATGGCAGTTTAACACTTAGTATAAAAAACAAACTTCACAGTGGTTGATACGGCTTGTGTGAGCGCAGTAATGTGATTACATTCTTACAGTAAGTGTGTGAGTGTTTCAAGGTGTAAACCATATATATTACTGCCTGTGCTCCTTGTCTTTGAATTATGCAGTTCTATAGTGAGGGAATACATTGAAAATATTATAAGTCAGATGCTTAATTTCCTGCAGTTTTATGAAAATTGATCATTGGCAATCAAGCATATTGCGCATGACAAAGAGAACCACTTACAAAGACAGCGGCCCCTATAGGCCGCTCATTATAATGTTAATGAGGCCGATAAATTGTGCAGTGTTTATCTCCATGTTTGCTAGCTTGGAATCTTCTTATAGGGGACTTTGTTCGCACATTTCTACGTTTCTCTCCGACTGTCGATCAGTGGAATAGCGTGGAACCAGTGGCATCGCCACCGTGCATTTCTGTCGCCGTTGGTGTACATCAGTGGGTCGCGGACCCGTTTTTATTGGGTTGCCAATCGGCAGAGTAAAATGCATAACAATGCTGTGATATAGGAATTAATTTTCCTAATTATAATAGAAGTGCCAACCTTTTTTTTGCTCCGCTGGTCTGTTCAGTGCAGGGATAACATTACACTCAGCAAATTGAACTATTGAAATTGAAATACATTTCATATATATTTTAAATTCATGGTTTATAAATGTAGTTTGGGTCCCGGGGAGACACCACATCTTTTGAGCTGAAACAGTTTGGGAACCCCTGACAGAAACCACAAGGGGACCAAAACCATTGCTCCATAGCACTACTAGTGGTCAAAACCAGAACCAACCTGTGGTTATTGAGGGAGACCAAATGGAGGTGACACCAGCTACTACTACTACCGCTGTAGAAAAGTATATGTCCAATATAATTTCAATAAATTAATACAGATATTCTGCCTTGATAAATGTGGGTGTCAACCGAGGGGTGGGCCAGTTTTTGTGAGCATCAGATATGAGACAGACTCTGCTGTCAGAGCTGTTCTGGTATTTTCGTCTGTGTGGTAAGTGATCCAGCAGAGAGGGTTTCTATCACTGAGCTCCATCTGTCTGGATCATCATTATGCCAAATGGAAAAGGTCTCCTCCACTACCACCAGGAGTCTCTAGAAATCCCTGCTAGTTTGAATGCTTTAGGTGCTCAGAGGGGTTTTTTTTGTGGCAAACTCTCCAAGCTGCTGTTTCGACAGTTTTTCAGGTGTTTTACTCAGAAGAAACACTTACCAGATGTGTACATTCTGCTTTGTGGCTGCTGTTTCAGAGAGGTTTTTTTTTCACTATTTGAAGATCAAATTGATGATGCTGTGTGTTTTTAATTTGTGCAAAATGATGGCACTTTAACCTGAAACTTGGTTAATGTCCTCTTTAGATTAAATGCGGAAGCTGTTTCTTTGAGGGCGAGAGAACACTGTGACTCACGTAATTGCAGAGATGCTATTAAAATGCCTTTAAGCACCCATGTGCTTTGCCCAAAACACACATTCTCAGTTGTAAGGTGCAATAGCAGGGCTTCAGTACAGTCTTTGGGTTTACATTGGAATAAAGGTGTGGCTCTGTTTTATAGAAGAAAATAGAATACAGGAAAGGGCATGCAGCAGAAATGTTTTGGGTTTTCTGCCAAGTCGCATAAAACCGTAGAAAAAAAAGTTACATGTACCACATTACACAAACTTAGGAAAGGATGGTATTTTTGAAATGGATGAAAGAGACGCAGAGAGAAATGTAGAAACACTGTGGTTTGGGCCTTTTCTATATTGACTCCCTCAGGAAAGAGCCATTTCCTGAGATCTACTAGAAAGCGCCCAGCGGATGTTGATGTTTTGCTTTCCAGACCACTGTTGTTAATGTTGTGGCATTCTTGAGATAATAACAGCCGATCTGTTAAAAATGTTGTTTGGTTTTGTCTGTCTCGCAGTCTCCCATTGTTATAGGTACGGTGGAGTTTCAGAGTCGGCATGGCCGGCTCTCGTGGATCTATTAGAACAAACTGTTTGTGCTTTAACTCCCCCTTCTGTTTCCTCCTGCGGGACACCCCTCTCACGTCCTGACTCTTCGCTCATTAAACCAAAAGAGACAGTCACGCAGGGCTTCGGTTTGACCGGTGATGTCCCATATTTGGAGAAGACTCATCATGCTCTGGCTGCTGTGACCTGGGTCTGCTCACAGCTGAAGTGCAGTCTTTCTTATCTCTTTATTTATGAATGTGTCATTCTGTATCAGATCTTCTGCTTATGACCACAGTGGTCCTCTGTGGGTTTCCTATGATTAGGGATGATGAGGCAATGTGTTGAACAAAGAAGCCATGAAAAGAAAAGATCCTGCTTTGGTGGAAAAATACTTTTTGGTGATTTTGATATAATGGCAAAACATTGTCAGACAAACTCAACATTTAACCCAAGACACCTGGAAGCAGGTGCCCAAGATCACAAGAGTGAAATGTCCACAAAGACGCTAATGTTCACACTGTGCTGTAGGTTTTAATAATGTATTGTACAGCTCTGGCAGTATGTAGCAGAATAATCAACCAGATTTTTTTGCCTACGTTGGCCGATATAAAGGCCTTTTGATGAGGCCAGCTCCCAAATGTGGGGCATAGTTGTCCCGTAACTGACCTGGATCCGTCTCTGTGACCCGACCTGCCGCTCTGCAGCGAGACAGACTCAGAGGGGACACAGTGCGTGTGGAGCCAGACAGCTGAAATGGGCCAAACTTCTCACGGAAGTCAGCGGCTGATCGAGCCCAAGAGAAAATATGTTCTACTAAAGTTGTCACGATACAATCATTTTAAAGTTTGATGCAATACTAGTACAAAAAAAGACCACAGCAAAAATAAAAATAAGTCCTTGGCACACAAAATAGGATAATATTTTTCTTTTATTAACAACCTGCACACAGTGCTGGAACAGAAAAAGTCACTGAACACACATTTAATTTTCTTTCCCGTTGTTTCATCTGTGCAGCCTTGGGTTGAAAATCTGATTGTAGATCTGCTTTTTTTTATAGCTTTGGCACTTTTCATACGAATGTGGATATCGTATTGTTTTAAACACGTGATACTGAAAAAGCATCAAAGCATGATGCTTTTGACAACCTTATGTTCTACTGTGGATGATGACAACAGTGCTGCAAGATTGGAAATTACTTTAAAGTCGTGCACAGGGCTGTAAGGTCAATATTTAGCAGTTTAGATCAGAGCATTGACCCTGTGTGCAAAATCAAGTGTGCGCTTATTAATCCATCAGCATGTGGAGTCCACTGCACTAATGTAAGTCGGTAATATGCGCAACACGTGTGAGTTCAGATCTGTCTTCAGTGCATCATTACAGAACGTAGTTGATGCCTGCACCCCCCCTCTGACCCACATGCATTCCTCCATGCGTCCGCTCTTTATGCCTGCTACTTCAAGTGTAAAGGGGACACTGCTTTCCCAGGTCTGCTCTGGCCTCTGTCCTACCATCCAGTTATTAATAAAGGTTAAGCCTTCCCACACGTGTAGCCGCACTCACAAGGAGCACATTGCCGCATTTGCAGTAATCTTTCGTTCTCCCTGGCTTGTGTATTTCACAGGTACTCCCTCTTTTTTGAGACAATGAAGTCTCAGTGTTCACTGTAGCACAATGAGTTTTAACCTGGAATCTGGTTCATTTCATTGTTCATTTTTCAGCCAGAGGTGACTGAAACTCCCTCTTGTTAGAATCCAGGAGTCCCATGCCTTGCAGGGCTCTCATGTATCCCGATTATATTCCCATTTTTTAGTGGGTGTGGTGTGTCGGCCTACTGTATGCGTGCATTGTTTCCTGAGGTGTTGAGAAATTATTTGTAGGCTTCCACCTGATTCAGATTGGAGTTTTGCCTCAAAGTAAGGCAGTAAAGAGATTTTTTAACTTTCTCACCCTTTCAGTCTTTCTCGGTTGTTTATTTGTGTCCGTCTCAATGTCCGTACCAGTCCGGTTTCCTCAGTGGCAGCTGCTAATCCACTTCAGCGAGTGTCCCGCGTGTCCTTATAAGGGCAAACTCACTTGTGGGCTTGACAAGTGAGTTTAAAGCACTGATCCGATCTGCTGCCTGGCTGCACTCTAACCTTCAGCCTGCTCTGGAAATTATTACTGTAGCCCTCATTTCATGCACAAACACACAGTATTACCCCCCCACCTCTCACTCGTACCCATGCACGTGGACTCACACGCGTGCTGAAAGTATACATAGTACTCCTTTGTGCCAGGGAATTTGCTCGACACGTCATAATTCACAAAGTAGAAAGTGTTAAGTACAAAAACAGCAAATGAGACGAGCACATGCAGACCCACGAGGAGTCAGAAGGTCGGGGCCCGGCCTGAGGGGTCGTTGTGCTCCCAGACAAGGCTGTGTGTGTGTGTGTGTGTGTGTGTGTGTGTGTGTGTGTGTGAGGGTAGATGTTGTCCACACACCAGGCTGTGATGGTTGATCTGACCTTTGTGAACCACAGCATTCAACACAACTGCAGAGACGCGCAGAGTATTTATGCCTGAGTATTTGAAATTCTGCAATACTGCAAGTGAGATATGACTTTTAGTATTTATACCAAAATTATACAATTTTCTGTACCTTTCTTTGTGGTATATTAACATGTTTTTCTACAAAATACACACAGCTATAGAAGAAACAAAATACAGTGAAATTATAGCAACACAAGCAAAGTTATGATTGAAATCCAAAGATATCTGTAGTAAATAAACAGGACTGCAAATCTGACCAGGCTCTCAATGCCTTCTCCACCAAAAAAGTACGTATTATAGTATATCTAGCCTTATAGTATGTAAAGCTAAGGCCAGAGATATACTTGCTTTTAACTACATGTAAGTGAAGGCATGACACTGCCTCGCATAGCCAGCGCCTGATTGTTTCCGTACTCAGAAATTAATGCAACGTCTAAAACAGCAAGTATTTCCGGCTTAACAGCCCAATGTACAGAGACATATCTAAACTGAAAGACTGTGCCCGCTCTCTTCAAAGCCACCAGACTCCTTTGACAAAAACAGTAATTTTAGCTGGTCTACTGCTGTCTTTGAGTCTGGTGGTTTGGAAGAGAGCGATATAACGGCTTCAGTTCCCCGTCATAAAGGCCTGTCTGACGGCAAGGTAAAGCGGTGAAAATATTCTAAATATAGTGCAAGATAGTGATTTTTTTTTTAGGTGACTAAAATGCATTTTGCTGTGTGGCCCCGTCCACAGCAGTACATTGCTTAGCTTCTGTGTCGTCTGTTTCTCCAATCTGGGGATGTGCCGACCGCCATCTACTGTAGGTAATACACTGAACATGGACACCTCATACAATACTTCAAATCATCCCTTTTTTTAAAAAAAGATTATTTTGGGGGCTTTGTTGCCTTTTATGAGATGGTACAGCCTCAGATAGACAGGAAATATGAGACAGAGAGCGAGAGAGAGAGGACAACACGCAGCAAACATCCTACATGGGGCTCACACTCTACTGGGTGAGCTGCAGGTTACTGCTGAATTATCCCTTTAATCCATGTTTCAGTTGCTATGGATAAATGCTCCAGTGAATGGAGTAGAATAGAGGGGTGTAATTAAGACAAATCTGAACTTGTGCAACATTTTCTTTGTATTTGCACAGTAATTTAGCTGAGTGGTCTGACTCTTTTCACTTCCACAGGTTTAATGTAATCCTGTTTCAATGCTGCGCCCACAGGTGGTTGTTACAGCGTGTGCGTTTAGCTCAGCTATGGGCGGCAGACCCACTAAATAGTAGCTCAGTATATTTTAACCACCTGAAGAACCTTGACTTCTTGCCATATTTGCCCACTTCTAAGGCCGTCTTCCATGTGTGTCACAATAAATTAAACCGACCTCACAAACTTGGAAATCATATTTTAAATCTGTTTGGTAGTAGCAGATGAGTTCAGAGGGTGTTGCTGTCCTCAGGAGTGTGTCACCAGCTGCTCGGGATTACTGCTAAACCGAGAACTCTCTAATTGGCTGTGATTGATTGAGCTGCTTCAGTCGGATGTCTTTGGATAGGTTTGAGGTTTTGACTCCATAGAAAGCTGCTGCTCAGCAGGAAGTGACTCAAAGCGACCAACAGTACAGTACAAGCCTTAGCAGGCCTGCTCTTTAAACATTAAAAAAAAATGTATCTTGCTCCTCACCAGTCATCACAGTATGATTCCTGCCAAATAAGGTAATAACTTTGTCCGGTTTATATCAGTAGCCGTGTTTCCATTCACATATTTTTTATGCACATTTTGAAGTATCGCATGATAAAAGTTGTATTGAAAAGGAAAATAGAATAGATAGAACTTCCTCAATTGCGCATTTTATTTATAGTGTCATATCATAGCACGATTTATCTCTGGGCACGTTTCATACAGAGCAGGTCTCGACCACGCTCGATGATTTACAAAGTCCCAACGTCGCCCATGAGCACGCGTTTCATACACGACAGTGGCGAGGGAAAAACGTCCTTTTTAACAGGTCAGAAACTTCGAGTGAAACCAGGCTCTGCTTGAGGTGGTTTTTGCCTTCATCAAAAAAGAGTTAATGTAAATGGGATATGGAACGCCTTTGCTGAATAAGTTCTGACGTAGCGAATGTTCTGCTGTGTCCGCTGTCGTCGTCTTGTCTGGTATATTAGTTTGTCTTTGTCTCCGGACAGCATGAAACATGGCCAATACTAGCTGACATGAAAGAACAATTCAAACTTGCCCAATTGGGGCGGCCTGGTAGCTCACCAGGAGGGCATAAAGCTTTGTCCTTACCGCAGCGTTCAGGTTTGAGTCCGGCCCAGGGCCCTTTGCTACATGTCATCCCCTCTTTCTTCTTGCCTTTCCTGTCTGTCTATCAAATAAAGCAGAAGTGGCAAAAAAACTTAACCGAATTCCAGAAGATCTCTGTCCATTTTTCTGTCGTACATAGGTTGGATGACCGACTTGTTTTGTTCGTGGTTACCAACCTGTCCTTCTACTGTGTTTACTGGCGGCCTATAGAGCCAACTTCTGACCAAACTACACTGTAGCCTAGTTTATTAGCTCCAAGCCAGTTGATGGAAACACGCCTAATTCGCATTTCCTTTTTTGCAACATTTCAAAAGTTTTCTTGCTTGACAAAACTTGCTTGACAATTAAACGGAAACACAGAATCACATCTGTAAGCCTTGACTTGAAGAAGTTGCCCCAGTTTCTACAGGATTGTCTTTTCTCTCCTCACCCTGTCAGTCACCTCCTCCATCCTCTTCCTAACATTGTATCTCACCGGTGGAGTCACGTGACTCAGCCGAGGCCGTCAGATCCGGTGATGAGTCCTCAGTTAGTACAGCAGCCCAGACTGTAATGTGACTTCCCCCCCCGCCGTCATTAAAGGTGCTGACAGCTCCGTGAAGTCTCGATGACGGCATGGTTTTCAGTATAACATATTTGTGTGTGTGACCTATTTGTTATGTGTTATTTCTGACTCACACGTCTGTTAGCAGTAGAAGCGTGAAAAGCTTTCTGTCTGGGTATAACGGCTGCTCTCCGGGTCACAGTGTTGTTGTTGTTCTGAGCCACAGTGACAGTTGGTTTGTGGCTTGGTTTGAAAAATGCCTTTGGGGACGGTCAATGGTGTAAGATGCTGTCACTGTGTAACTGCATTGATTTCCCCCCTCTCCACTCCCACTGACACAGTTGACTCTGTGTAAAGACCACTGTCACGAGGAGGTTTTGTCAAGCGGACTCCGTTTTTCCACGAGCGCGTGTTTCCATCACTGCTACTTTAACGGTCATTCTGTTTTCTCTGGCAGGCACCCACGTTTAAGGTGTGTTTTATTTGCTTGGGGGTTACGCCCACTCATCACCTTCCTGTGCAGCGAGGTTATTGGTCGACCTTTTTTCCTCTTTTCAAAAGCTTATAGGAAAAGTCAGTTACAGCTGCTGGATGTGTGCCAATTGAATTTAGAGTACAAATGTTGCAACCAATCCAAACTGACATGCAGCCGTCTGTGCACTGATTGGTCCGTTTAAAACTTTCTTGTGCTAGAGCAGGTAAACGTCAAAGTGCTGATGTGCACATGTTGGGATTGTTTTTCATCTCCTCCTTTCATCACATCATGATTTAATTCCCCTCACCGTGCTTGTATTTAAAAAGATTACTGTAAGTGATTCGGACAGTTCTGCAGTCTATCACATGCTCTGAGTTTAGAAGTCGTCCTTGTCTGTTGAACATTTTCTTATTTTGTTTTATGTTCAAACTGATACGCACAGAAAAAAATACAGCCTGTTTTGAATATTTCTAAGCAGGAGTTATTGTTAGAGTAGAGGCCCAGGCCTGAGGCTCTTCTGTTATATCTCAATAACGAATAAATAAATCAGTCAGTCCAAAAACTTGGCAGCGTCCCGGCTGTGTAATCACATCGTGACATTCAATCAGCAGTAAGCTTGACAGTTTGGTAACAGACTGCTCCCTCGAGCGCTTGGTTACTGTGTGTGTGTGTGTGTGTGTGTGTGTGCGTTAGAGCTGCAATGCTTAGTCGACTAATTGATTAGTTGATTGACAGAAAAATAATCAGCAACTATTTTGATAATCAGTTAATCGTTAAAGTAATTTTTCATGCAAAAACGGCAGAAAATGCTGTTTTCAGCCTCTCAAATATGGAAATTTCCTGCTTTTCTCTGTTTTATATCATTAAAACTGAATATCTTTGGATTCTGGACTGACAAAACAAGACATTTAAAGACATCACTTTGGACTTTGAGAACTGGGATTGGACATTTTTCACTATTTTCGGACATTTTATAGACCAACTAATCGATTAATTGACGAAATAATTGGCAGATTAATCGATAATGAAAATAATCGTTAGTTGCAGCTCTATAAGCACATCTACTCTTCTCCCTCTTTGAGAAATTCTGGATCTGGCCTCAAGCCCCGCCCACCACCGCTGCTCGCCATGTCAGCATGGCAAGAGTAGTTAGCATCTTTTATTTGTTTATGTTGTTTGTTAGCTTGTAACTGGCACTAGGGCTGGGTAATACCTACAACCTCACAATACGATATTGAATAATGACCATGTCCTACACAGAATTTACTACAACAGTTGATCTTTATTATTCTGTATAACAGCGATTGCACAATTTAAAATTCAGGCCCACAGAGATCTTAAAAGTAAAATGTAATATTCTGCTTCTAATCCCAGAGTTAATAAAAGCAAATATTTACACCATATGTTGCTGTATAGATACAGTTACATCTGTATCGATACGCGTATCAGCAAGGAGTGCATCACGATATATTGTAGTCGATCAGTCGATTATTTTCTCGATTAGTTGTTTGGTCTATAAATTGTCTGAAAATGGTGAAAAATTTTCCCGAAATGCCAAAGACGACGTCCTCAAATGTCTTGATTTGTCCACAACTCAAATATATTCAGTTTACTGTCATAAAGGAGGAAAGAAAACAGAAAATATTCACAGCTGGAATCAGAGAATTTTGATTTTTTTTCTTAAAAAAAAATATTTAAACCCATTAATACATATTGAAAATAGTTAGCGATTAATTTAATTGTTGACTAATCAATGAATCAGTTTATTTTGCAGCTCTAGTTGTCACAGCTACGATGTCACAGTGTGTTTTTGCTCTCTGTGCTGACAGTCCGCTCTGCGCTGGAGGTTATAGGTTTCTTTTTCTTCATATTTACATATTAGCGATTGGCTTTCAAATCGTACCTAATCTAGTTTGCCTGGAGTACGATTGAATCTCTCCCTTCTGTAGAGGAATGTGAAAACACGTGCAAAACACGTGCAACGGTGCACAGATTATAGTCAAGGTCAGACATTTTAGGGGACATAAACACAAGAAAAACACATTTTTGAGTGGAGAGGATCTTTAACGAAAAGCACTTTCTTCTACGGGCATCAGCAGCATTAGCATGACTCTTGGGCTGCATAAGGTGCAATCTTCCTGATTATCCCTATTATGTCATCAGCAACACACCAGCTCTGCACATATTGCTTTGCATTGCTGCTTATCTATTTTTAGCAAACAGTGCAGAGAGATAAATAAGCAATCGGCGAGAAGCTTTTCAGAAGTCTGGACCTGTTATTTACAGGGCAAAGGTTTCTCCGAGAAACAGCGCCGATCGGGGATAATTGACTAGTAGAGGAAGAAAGAACACCCAGGTATACTGTCAGTTCAGATACAGGATCATAACATCCTGTTTTTGTCTCCTCCACTTTAATAGGTTCAGTTTTATTTCCTCACTAAAATCTCTCTAAACAGCCTCTGACCGTCCAGCCGTCAACTCCAGATCAGACAATTCAAGTGTTGATATTCAACGACGTTCAATTATATATATCACCACACGCTCACAGCAGTAAGCTCAAGAGCAGCAGTCAGTCATTTGTGAGCTTTTTTTGCCCTGGATTTTGCCTCGCAGGCTACTACTCTCTGATATGCAGAGGATGTGCCTGCAGTCACTGCTTTGGGAAGCAAAAAAACTGAAATAATAATAATAATATTTTTTGTAATTTTATTTGTCCCCTTGGGGAAATTCATTTTTTAAAGAGATTTTTTTTCACATTTAACACTTGAAATTATGAAGGCACTTGCAAATGACAAGGTAGTACAAAGTGTAAATTCATACTTGGATACCATAAATATTAGATAAGGACAGTGCTCTTTTTTTTTAGTGTGAATCCCCATGTGTGATTTTAAGGATAATGTATTGATAATAGAGTAATTTACACAACATTTCTATTCACTTATATTAGTCATTTCATGGAAAGCTGGATATTACCAATGTGTGAAAATGTGTTTTCTAATTATGCAAAGTGCAGGAGATAGCATTTACACACTTTTAGTTTCATGTGAAAACCAAACAACCTTGAATATTTATTTCTGTTGGAGATTTACTACCTTTCAGGCAGACTTTTTTTTTCATTTCACTAAGAAAATCTGTTTGCAGTGACATAAAATCTACTTTATATAAGTGGTCCAACACGGGGAAACATTTAGTCACCTTTTTATCGTCACACTATCATCACATGTTATTGCAGCTGTGAGTGTTTTCAAATCTCTCCCTGCTGCTGCATTTAAGGACACTCCGACATCCCAGCTTTGAGAGTTATCTGCCAAACAGGAAGCATTTTAAATGAAAGTAACGGCCAAATTCACATTATTATTCACATTGTGCGGTTTTCCTACACATTGTAGATCATGAATGCAGTGTTCGCTTTTTGGCGGCAGACTTTCAAAAGTTGGATGTCGGAGTGTCCTTGAACGCACCACCAAAGAGAGTTTTCAGACTTGCTCCTGCTTGCAACTGCGGTACCATAAGATGTTAACAATGACAGAAAAATAATAAAGGTGTTAAAATGTTGACTGTGGAGGATCATTCATCAAGTACATTCCATGTTGATTTTCATAGAAACCTGAAATGCCTCAAATGTAAAATAAATCAAAGAGTTATTTATTTAGTGAGCATAGCTCCCTGAAAAGGCACAAAGTGATTAACCACTTTGGCCTGATGGTTACAAATAACTTGACAGGTCATTATCAGAAAAATGGACCAAAATGTGAAGGGTTTCTTTCTTCTTTCTTTTTTTTTCAAAGCAGTTGTGTAATTTAAAACTCTTGATAAACTGCGGAGCATGCTATTAATTACTTTACTCTTCAGCTGACCGGGCCGGCCTGACCTCATTCATAATGGCTTAGATGATTATTCCATTAATACACTTGTCAAATGTGGAAGAGCCACTGTTGGTGAGCATGGTTTAAATCAAGCAAGATTATCAGTTACATGATAAAAAGATATGGCGCAGGTTTGTAGCTGGAAAGGACGACGTATTATTTCTCTTAATTTTCTGTTCAGAGAAATAACAACAGAAGTCAAGATGAGAACCAAATGTTCTTAACCATCCAAATCTGCTCTTACACAGCTGTGCTGAATGATGAATCCCACTTGATCATAATTGTTTATTAGTGTAGGTAACGCCCCCTAAACACCATATAAGGGCAGGTGTTGTGCAAATATGCAAGAACTGGAGAGATGACAGCAAAAAAAGGCTGTAATAAGAAGAACTTCAGCAGTAATGAACTCCATGTACTGTTAAACAAATACATATTGAAATAAGGAAAGTAAACATGATTTTTTTAAATACTGGCATTACAGGAAAATCAAGCTAATAATAATAATAATAATAATAAATATATACATTTATAATAATCTGTAATGACCTAAATTTGATTATATAATATGCATTTTTTTAAATATGTTCCTCAAATTTAAAATGTATGTTTTCTTGCGTTGGACAAACAATTTGTTGACTGTGAAAACAAGATGTGTTTTTTCTTATCTTGGTAAGAGTGCTCTCGACCACTTGTGAAATTGTGGCTTACGTAAGAGAAGAGCAAACATAAGAAACCTCAGTGAAACCCAGAAATCAATGGGTACAAACAAAATAAGAACAAATCAAGGATACGAACAAAAATTAGATGGAATTTGTTTGTATATCGCCATTGAGAGTCATATTTTCACTACTCTGACTTACTGGATGAACAGCACGGTGATAAAGCCTCATTTCCTGCACGCAGGTACGCACAGGAAGTCCCTCCCCTTCGTGTTCCCATTCTTAAAACCCCGTCGCTGCAGCCGGGGCGTAGCGCCGCCCAGGACGATCGTGATTGGTTTAAAGAAATGTAAACAAGCCTGAGAGTTTTCTCCCCTCTATCCCAGAGTGGAAAACGCACTGGAGCCAGACCTTCCTCCAGCGCTGACACAGCGCTGTGGAGATATATCTGGCTACGCAAAACTATTAACTAACTAATATTTTCACAAAATCCCACATGCGAGTTGTGATGCAACTCCTGAATGTCCCCAATAAAAAAAATTACAGAGCAGCATGTTGCAACCTGGAGCGAGGACGTCTGACTCATCAGTGTAACTGTAGATGTCTGTTTACAAAGTCTGTCTCTGCCGGTGAGGCTGGTGTAGAAACAATTCATGGGTTGCGCGGGGTTAAGTGTCGAACATCTTTCACATGTCTGCAGCAGGTAGAGGCTTGTTGCCGGTTGTTGTTTCTGAAAGGAGCTTGTGTAATTTAAGTGACGTCAAAAAGAAATTGTTACATGACGGCAGCAAAGTGAGGATTAAGTGATGATTGTGGTTGATGTTTCCAGTTTTCCAATATGACTCAGACTTTTCTTGAAGGGGGGGGGGGGGGACGCCTACAGTGTCACTGTTGGCAGTTTATTAAAGAGAAAAAAAAAAGTGTTACATTTTTTAGAATTTGCAGCTACTTCCATGTAAATGAAAACTGAAAATACAAAGAGCAGGAGAGAGCTTGTTGTGTTCTTTAAAAATATTTGTAGATTATTGGAATAAACGCCTTAAAATACAATACGTTAGCATATAAGCAAGAAACAGGAAGATAAAAAGCATCCATTGGCCTATTTTGTTATGGGAATGATGATTATTTATAATCACCGTGGCTTAATGCTGTGTAGCTTTTCAGAAATGATAAAGTCCCGATGATTGGGCTCATTGGCCGATTCAATCCCATCAAGTGTAACTAGAGCGTGATCTATTAGAATACATATGTTTTATTGATGTATGGGCTTCGTGTTTATCCTGGCATTCATTTATTTATAGGTCGATGCTGTGATTTTCTTTTTTTTCCTCCAGTAATGAATAGGATAAGCCTTGAAGCTTATCCACTGCTCCCTTTCATCTCCCACCCTCTCTCTCCCCCATTCTCTCTCTCTCTCTCTCTCTCTCTCTCTCTCTCTCTCCAAATTGAAATACTGTATTTTTAAAGCCTCGGTCCTACTGAGTTGTTGCTGCAGTCTGTCAGTATCAATGATGTGGAAGCGTTTGAAGGTTATCCCGTTTTTAGCAAATCCTCCACATTATGTAACTTTGTAACTATGTTTTACATTTGGCACTCTTGGAACAACAGGGTGTGTATTTGGGACAGTCCCTCTGCGTGCTCTTAACATCTCTCTGCAAAATGAGATTTATTTTTCAATGTCCTCTCTCCGGGAACAATAGCCATTAATAAGAGCAACTTGCCAACGCTGAAGTGACGTGTTTACTTGCCAGATATTTACGGCCTGCATTGTGTTATAGTGTATTCGTTTATTTTTGTCTTGACAGCAAAGCTAAATTATTACAGATTAAATACACACAGAGAGAGATATTGTGCATTGTTGGACTTTAGCCAGAGTTTTTGTCTTGAGTGTGTGTGAGCCAAATACTGGGTGATATTATGAAGTTCTCCGGGGTCAGAGGTCATTGCATTCCTCAGTGTGTGTGTCAGTCAGTGGATCTGGGTTAAGCTTAAACCCAGCCGTGTCTCGAATGTGGTGTGTGTTAATAAGTACAGGCGACGCTACCATCATGAGGCGATCACATGAGGCGGACAGAATGAAAGAAAGCAAAACAAAGGAATGATTTTCCCCCTATAATTACAGCTCATTTCGACTATAAATTAAGTTTGTAAAAATTTCTCTTGTAAAACATGTGACACTGTGACTGCGTAGCATAATTTTCTATTTACTCTGCAAATGGAAAGCTCGTCGAGTCGACAGCCTTTATGAGTTTGCGCAGTGGCAAAGTACACACATTCACACCCCTGTCGAAACACACACCCCAATGAATCCGATGAGGATGATTTCATAATCTGTCGCAATAATAAACTTCTTTGAACAGTTTAATTGGCTCTTCCTGGAACGGCACGGCTCCGCTTCATTTGATCTGATGAAAGAGTAATGTTGCTTCTCCCCAGGGGGAGCATGCACAACGGCGCACAAATAATGAATTAAGAACACTACCCTTTTTTTTTTTTTTTTTTTTCTCCAAATGACTGCCATAATAAAGCAGCAAAATTCATACAGCACTTACACCACTTTCCCCCTAAATTGCTTTCATGTTTACTTGCCTATGTATTTAATTTTCCGTGCTTGTTTTGAATGAAAATATAAGCCAGATTCCTGGAAGGGTAATGGATTGAGGTCACATGGAAATTGATTGTCATCTGAAAGCGCCATTGTCGTTTAGAAACGTTTGGAAACGTTCCAGAAACATTCCTCATGTGTGATTCTGTGAAAAGTCACACTTACTGTACACACTGTTCTGGAAATACTAGTGCTTTGAATAGCCTGCATGGCAGGGAGTGAAATTTGATTTGAAGGCATCTGGTGTATGTAAAAGCGAAACTAAAGTAGTCTATGCAAAAAGAGGAGGGAGAAAAAAAAAAGGAATATGTAAAATTGAAACTGACAAAGTCACGATGGTTGGGGAGAATGTCCTGTTTCCTGGGCTGAGGAATATTAACAGTGACAGTCTGAATGGAGAGTCTGTGTACAGCAACAGTATGGTCACAGAAATGAGCTCATTACTGCCAAATACATTATGTATGTGCACATACGCACATTTATCTTAATATTATTATGGTGAGAATATTCCATTTACATACCCATCTGATAATTGTAACCCCTAACATGCCTGGTCCTGAAGGCAAGGAAATCAGTGTAAAACCAAAACCAGAAACTCAACCAAAATTATCCTCAACTCTATCCCTGAAAAATCTCTTTCCCTAGTTTGGCTTGGCAGGGAATACTTAGCACACACACGCACACACATAAACACACACAGACACACACACACACGCATGCACAAGCACGCACACACACACACACATGCACGCAGACACATTTAAATAGTGGTCATAGTCGAAGAAACTAAAACAACGATTTACACGATATTATAAGTGCGTGATAAAAATATGGGAGAGTATTTTTAATTTCCTGGTAAACACACACTTGCTGAGATGTGGGCTTGTCTCCATGGCAACGCTAGTCAGAGCGTGCCCGGCGTAGCGTTTTGACAGGTTCTCCTGATGATGATTGATAATTACTACCTGACTTGTTGTCCCCGTCTCCGCAAACATATGGCGGGAGCTGCCCTCCGCCATATATCTGCCAAAATGTTCCCTTTTCTGATAATAGCTTTTTAATGTTGCGTTTTGTTGTGCATGCATAGCAATCATACACACACACACACACACACACACACTCCCCCCCCCGC
Organism: Heterobranchus longifilis; assembly: GCA_028570985.1. Taxonomy (NCBI): domain Eukaryota; kingdom Metazoa; phylum Chordata; class Actinopteri; order Siluriformes; family Clariidae; genus Heterobranchus; species Heterobranchus longifilis. The sequence goes on from JAOVVB010085706.1 coordinate 22,511, forward strand.
AACCCCACCCCTTTGTAATTACATTTACTGCCGCTCACATAGTTGTTACAGAAAGGAAAGAGAAATAGATAGGAGAAGAAGGAGAGTGGGAGAAAGTCAAAAAAGAGGAGGAGGAAGGAGCAGGGATAGAATTGATTTCACTTTGAATTGATGTGTTCCTCCCAGTGCTGCTGGATTTATATTTGACAAATTGTCAGGATTAATACAAAGAAGCAGCATTTTTTTTTTTTTTTTACAGTATAGTCACATATTAGAATATAAACACCAGATAATAGCGGCGCTGTGGTGGGCTGTAGTTTAAAATGGCAAGCGAGACTCTTTATTCCATATCCAGTGTGCGCAGTATTTTATTATGCAGTGTGTTTGCATGCATAAAGCTCATATTTAGATGCAATTGGAAGCAATCTTGTTATATTCGCAGAGGCCATAGAGGAGGACATCAATCTATAAACATGATTTATCTACTGCGCACTATCTACCGAGGCATTAGCATAGACTCTCTATTGTGGATCTTATTACCTGACGGAAACTTCAGACCTGAGCAGCATTTTAAACCTCAACCAAACTCAAATTAAGTGAATTAGTATTCTTCGTAAGGTTTTACTGGACTGCACCTGCAAATGCAACATAAACTTGTACAGTCAAGGTTGAGTCAGATTACTTTGAAATGTTGTCAGTTGCTGAATACAAATGACGTGGCATTTTTTGTTATTTGTAACGTAATCCATTGGATTACAAAAAAGAAAAAAAAACACAAGACACAGACGTTTGAGTTCCACAAAATATTACTTTTTCTCTTTAAACATGCAATTAAAAAGCATTTTGCATATTCAGCATTTGCAGCTGGGCAAATCAAAACAAATACAGGTGCAAACTACAGGTGTACTGTGTGTATTCTACATGTTGTTGCTTTTGTGTAAGCTTTTGTTGCTGCTGTTTTTAAATCAAAGGCCACATAGAGGACTTAGTCAAAATGTAATTTTCAGTGTAAACAAAAATTAATAAAAACTCCATATTGCCATATTTCAGAGACATAATAAAAAAAAATGTAATCAAGTAATCCTCGACAATGTAACTATAATCTCACATTTTTTTCAAATGTAATCTGGGCTCATTATACTGTAGTTACATATTTTTTTGTAATCCTAATTACATGTAATCCGTCACTACCCAACCCTGAGTACAGTACAGTAATGCACAGTTTAGATATGACAAAGAGAAGATTAGTGTTTTTATTAAAATGAAAAGATACAGTACAGGTTTGAGGTGCTTCTCGGAATGAGTACGTTATTTTATTTTCATGCAAACAGTTAATTGGCCTCAACGACCTCCGTTTCCAGGAACGCTATCAGCAGCACTCATTATGTCTCGGCTTCCGTGAGCTGAATCTAATGAACTTATTAGCCACGCATACCTGATTTTACATGTCTGTAGTTCCAGATGGGCAGGACAACACAGTTCACCTTTATCCCATTGGATCCTATAATGTGTGGCGCACCTGCAGCTGCAAAAGTGCGGCACTCCGTGGAAACCGGAGTAATTTCTAATACTGTGTGATTGAGGTCTGCCACAGGCTACGGCAACAGACAAGCTCTGTGAAGGAGATAATGATGCATGCACACACAGCTGTCAGTCACCCGGCTAAGGAGAACCGTGTTTGAGGAAAATAAAAACAGACTGTAGCCGATATAATGCAGTATTTGTATATGAAATGATGGGTTTGGGGAAATAGAGTGGAACAGGATGTTGCAACAAGGAGAGGAGATCTGGTGGGAATCACCCCCAAACCACAACATCTCCTGAAATTCCTGTCTTTTTAGTGTCATTATATATGTATTTGACAAAGCGAGTTTTTGATTAAAGGATACATATATCCTATCACTTGCCACTAGTAGCCATGCAGATATTATTCCTATTCCTATATTCTTACTCTAGTAAGTAAGTAAGTAATAGCGCCCCTTGTGGTGGGAGTAAATACGACCCATATGACCAATTTCCTTCCTAAACACGCTTCTAAACATTGTAAAAACAGACGTGGTTTCGGTAGGTTTAGGCAACAAAGCAACTTGGTACGGTTAGAAAAAAGATCATGGTTTAGGTTAAAATCTGTATATTTGTTACATTTAATCACTTCCGTGCGAAGGTAGATCATGTGATCAAGCATCTGCCGTGGAACGTGATGTAGTTCCAGTTACGTCAAGTTAAAAGTAACTTGCTGTTTAATTTTATTATAAAATGGGACATGAACACCGGTCTCCTGGAAAAAAGTTCCTTCAAATTTTCAGCAACTTAAGGCTTTCTGCGCTTTTGATATCCGAGGCCTATGCTTGTTACTCGTAATAATCCACAGATAATTGGGGGATCATTTATTTGGTAGAAAGTAGTTCCAGTGATTTGGACATATGTTTGTTTAAAGCTGCACTAATCCATATTTTCACATCGCTTGTACACAGCCACAGAGAACTGTCATACGACTACAGGTAGCCTCAGCTTTTTGCCGTCTTTTGGCTCATTGTTTTGGTTTTACTGCACAGAACTTTACTGTTTCTTTTCTCACCGTTCTCACCCTCGTTTCAAGCAGCAGCTGTTTTCCAAAAGAGCAGACAGACAAATTTAGCCGGAAGATGGTAAACATATTGGAGATTTTAGCACCTTAAGAGCCATATATTTCACTCAAGAGGTGGTGGAGACCAAAACAGAGCGAGAAGCAGAGTGAATATTTGACTTACACTGCAACAAATATGATTCCAATAACGAATGCTGCTCCGTGTCTTCCCCATAACAATTTTATAAGGTGATAATATGTCGGTGTAGGATTTCTGTTCTGGAAATGTATATAAGCACGTATTTAATAAGATAATGCCTAATTTGCATATTTAAACATAACATTTAATATACCTTGTAATACAAAAAAAAATAATTGTCTTAATGTAAGTAATCAACTGGGGACGTTTCATAGTGATATCTAGTAGTTGAGTAGATTTTTACCATATCCACCTGTAGTGTCTCCCTTTAAAAGAGCGGCAGAGTAAATCAAGGTGCTCTGCGTGAAGACTGTTTACAAGGAGCTGTTGAGGACTTGCGGATGAGTCGGCTGCACCTCGGGGGACTGTTGTTAGAGCTCTTTTAGGAACAAGCCGGACTAATCTCTGCCTTTCACTCAGGCGCATGCTCTAATAGTCTTGTATTACAGTGATATTTTGTGTGTGTCAGTAGCCAGGACAAGAGTTCACGACACAGGTGCTCTCTCCAAACACACAACTGTTCACTGACTATGAACACCGGTGGAAAATTTAAATTGTAGCTGTCGCTGCTTGGTGGTGTTTACCGTTTTTTTCCCTCCATCTGTCTCTCTCTCTCTCTCTCTCTGTCTGTGTGTGTGTGTGTGTGTGTGTGTGTGATTCAGTTACTGCTCTCCCCTCTCCCCTCCCTCTTCCTCTCCCTCTGTTATATTGCAAGGTGAGGTTGTGTTTGTGTAATAACAGTAAGTAGTATCCATTGTCATGCCTAAGAAGGAGCCAAATGCATTCCTCATTAAATTCAGAATAGCTCTCAGCCACAGCAGTGCAAAAAATATCTTGTTGCAGTTGCATTCACGAGCGAAAAACAGGCAAGAAAACAACACAAGTGATGAAAATATTTCAGTGTTAATGATGTTAAACCCTCGAGGTTGACCTAATATGTAACACTGTACTCTTACATTCTGCTGTGAAATGTTTCAGTTTATTAATTATGATCTCCCTCTGCATAATTATGAGAAATTAATTAACACTTGTATCATCTATCAACCTACGGAGGTTTTGATGATTAATAAAAACAGTGTACTCTGTCCACCCACACGCTCTGTCTCACTCTGTGGGCGCGTTGTGTAATTTTTGATGATTGCAGTGATAGAGATGCTTGAAGTATTACTGTTCATTAAATTTTTCTTGTGCTGTCAGTGTGTCTCAAGTGACTGTGCACGGAAACGTGCCTCGAGCGCAGGAACAGAGGAATAACTCTGCTGTCAGATGTGACAAAGTGAGAATTAGGAGCATGTCAGAAATGCCTGATATTAGTACGTGAAACGCGACGGTGGCTACAGTCGGCAACAAAATGATAGAGGAGGGAAGATTTGTTTTTAGGTATTTTAAATCCTGCCTTTATTTACTCCCTTGTTTACTAGCTTGTAGTCTTCTTCTTCCCTGCTGTTGTTCACACATTGATGCATTTCTTGGCTCATTACCGCCACCTGTAGTCACCCACGTGCATCCTTGTGTGTGTGTGTGTGTGTGTGCATGAGTCAGAAAAATGGGGAAAGACTCAAATAGAGGTACCTTTGTCCTTGTGCCTTCCATACATCTAACAAAAATGCATGTATTATTAATGCAAAAACCTGAAAATCTCTTTGCACTCGCCACTTCCGTTGTAGAGATTTGGGATATTCAATTCGGACAAAACAATGTAAATCAGGATCAAGCTTGTTGCTGAGTTTGACCAGAAGTAGCCACCTGGATTAGCTATTGTTGCTAACTGCCTATAGCGATCTATTTATAACAGTAATAACTTTATTTATGTAGGACTTTTCAAAAATAGAGTTACAAAGTGCTATATATACATAAACCAGAGCAAAGCAATGACTGACGTGTGGAAAAGTTCAGATATCAAGGAGCAAAGCAAGTATTACAGAGGCAGTTACAAATATTAATGTAAAAACAATAAAAGCAGTTAAAAGGAACAGACAAAAAGTATGTAAATAAGTAAAAATAAATAAATAAAAGCAACAGAATCAAGAGTTAAAAGCAGCTTTGTACAGGTATGTTTTGAGGAATTTGATTTAAATTGGGGCACTGATTCAGTGATGTCCTCCGGAAGGGCATTTCAGAGTCTGCGGGCGCTAACAATACATGCATGTCATCACCTTTAGTTTTTAGCCGTGACTTTGGAACAGATAACAGAGTTTTGTCTGAAGATCTCGGCAGCGTGTTGAGTCATGGGGGAGCGGCTCAGTGATGTAAGAAGATGCCAAACCAAACAGGGCCTTAAAAGTATTTTAAAATCCAGTCTAAAAGGCACATGTAGCCAATGTAAATAAGCTAAAAGGCTTATGAGGCGATGGAGAAACTATGGGACTCTGATTTATGTAAAAGTGAAGGTTATTTGAAAAACTGCTGCTTGACCCAATATATGTGTGTTTCTCAGAACGGCCACAAGTATGATTAAAAAATACCATAATTTCCCTTTAATATTGCTCTGACTGTGTGATGATAATTAAAGCCAACATAGATTAATTAACTGGATTTTAGTAGCTGGACAGCAAGAGGAATTTGAATACCCAATGGGAATTACTATTACTGGCAGTAATATTATTGGCAAGAATCTGGCTATATGATACGTATCAATATATTGCGAT
>JAOVVB010085707.1:0-13508 GCA_028570985.1 Heterobranchus longifilis
ATACAAACTTAAATAATTCTTTTGATTGTGTAAAGCTGCTTTGGGACAATGCCAATTGTTAAAAGCGCTATACAAATGAAATTGAATTGAATTGAATAGAACACACTGCATTATGAACTTGTTCTCCTGCACTGTGTGTAAGCATAACATGCTTTGGATATGAGGCCAGGGGTGTTCATCCACTTCTGTTGTAGCATTGGAGACAGATGCCTCTGCTAATTTTATGTTTTCATTCCCTGTCTACCACAGCTGAATATTTTTCCTGCTATGCCGCCAGTTTGTATGTGGTCATGTGACTACATGTGGTTATTGTTACTGTGGCTGTTGGTCAAATGGAGTCATATAATTATTGTTGCTATGTCTGATAAATGGTAAGAAAAGTAATGAGTCGAGTGTAGCCGAATGTAGCAGAGTAAGAGTAGTAGAACTACTCATAGAAGTAAATTTTTTTTAAAAGTTATTCAAGTAAATGTAATGGAGTAAATGTAACTAGTCACAACCCACCTCTGTTCACAATTGAAAAGTCTTTAAGACAGTTGCCAATCTTCCCAGCATGCTCACCCCACAGTCAGATCATGCAATACTCAGAAAAATACAAAAAACCCAAGAGCTATATTTCAGACCCTACAGGCCAGCATGGTATATATTGTCTATATAAGTCTATGACACCACAATCAGAAGAAGACTGAACAAGTATGGTTTGTTTGAAAAGCTTACCAGTTTACAAGTTTAACCTCTTCTGTCTAAAATCAACATGGAAGCAAGAATGAGGTTCCAAAAGTGCATGAACTGAATAAACCACAAGGCTTCTGAGACAATGTCCTATGAACAGATGAAAACCAAGTGGAGTTGTTTGGCCTTAAAGTTATTCATATAAAAAGTTATTCATCTGAGGTTGTATTTGCCTAATACTAAAACTTGCTATATTTTGAGATCAGATGATTATTAAACACACACAAAAAACCCACACACAAAAAAGTACCATCTCTTTTAATTTTAACTTTTACACATGACTGTAAAATACTTCTTATGAATGCATAAAATTACTAAATTTACTTGGAAACATTAAAATGGAATACAAAAGTTCTCTTACAACATGTATAAGATAAAAAAAAAAACTATGCTACAATTAAAACTGTGCTTTAGGATTAATAATATCCAACTGCTTTACAGGGTCACAGGGGTCTGAATCCTATCTCAGAAGACCTGGGGCATGAGGCGGGGTAAACCTTGGACGGGGTACACAATCTTTCATACACAATGGACAATTTGGGAAAATCAATTAGCCTAATCTGCATGTCTTTGGACTGTGGGAGGAAACCTGGAGTATCTGGAAGAAACCCACTTATCATGGAAGAACATGAAAACTTGAGAAGAACAAGAACAGACTTGAGGAGAGAATCGATCTCGGAGGTGCAAAGCAACAGTGCTAACCACTAAGCCACCGTGCCACCAAGATTGATAATTCCCTCAAAAAAAAAAAGAAAAGAAAAAAAAGCAACAACTCATAGCCAGAAATATTTTAGGTTAAAAAAGTTTATCATGATTGCTATCTTTTTAACTTTTTTTCACATTTTTTATTATTAAGAGTTTACTTTAACTGAGCAGCTAATATAGAGTAGTAGAGCCAGTAGTGTGGAAGGGAGAAGAGAAATAATTAAAAGACATAGTTGTCTTGTCTCATTACTGTGTTTGTGTGTACATTATACAGTATGTAGTCACTTTAATCACCAATGAAATGTAGCAAGATGAACTTTAGAGCACTCAGTATGATTTTACATAAAACTCTACGTCAGAACAATCATCTAGCCTACATAACTTGCTGTGACATTTGCATTTACCAAAACACTCTCACACAGTTCTAAATCTTTATGCTTTTTCTACTTGATTTATGTAACTCCTCACTCGAATGTATAACCAGATACTTTAATACATTTTCAATAAATTCTCTATAAAGAATAAATGAAGGAATAATTATAAACTCAATCAGGAGATGTTTAATTTATATTCATATCAGTAATATAAACATGCATTAAAAATGTGACACCCTGTTATATGAGTGCAATACTTTTTGACCAAAAGGTTTTTTATCTATTTATTTATTTTATTATTATTATTTTTTTTTTTTTAAGTTCCAGCTGAACATAGCTGGTATTTAAAATAAATAATAATGAATTGGAGAACCTTGGAGAAAAGACACTGGCATGGGGAGAATGTGTGAAACTCAATGAACCCAAGCTCAGGGTTACACCAGGTACCCTGGAGCTGTGAAGTGGTATAATCAGTCATCATCATTTAACTTTTCAAAAAGTATTTAGAGATAACTGACTCTTAAACACAAAAATAAATAAACAATTAAATTAAATTTCACTTAACAACAAAAACAAATAAAGGGGATAGGGGGAATCAGATGTTAGTTCACCAAAACTGAAGTGTTCACAATATATTTTAATAGTCAAAATAATTAAAAGATGGCATTTCTATTCAAGACAAAACATATGGAATGGAAAAAAAAATCAACCTATAACTCATATGAAATATTACGTTTTCATGATTTCTGTAATATCGGTCTTAATTTTATATTTTTATATCTTCATACTTTCACAGTTTACAGTTTCATTTTTTAAATCATGCTCCTGTACAATTTAAATTTCTAGTTTAATTCCATTTTATTTTATACCTTAATTCCCATTTTTTTTACTTGCAACTTCTATCTTTAGTTTAATTATATTTTCTAGTGTAAATTATCCAGTTTGTAGTGTAATTCTATTTTTCTTAGTAATTTATATATTTTAGGTAATGGGCAGTCATAAGCATTTTACTGCATGTGATTTATTTATTTATTTTTATCAGAATTTGAATTCTGTAATTACTTAATTTTAATTAAGTAAATGTGTAAATAGTTTTCGCAGATTTGGGAAATGTAAGTTTGTGTTCGTTTTGTAATATATATATATTTTTTTAACACATGCTCTATGATGATCAGTCAGATCATACCCAGTTTCTTCACACCAAATCACCATCAGACAATATCTGTTGCCCAGACAGGTGGAGAGTAAATACCAGGAGAGGTGGAGATATATTTCTCATAAACCTTTCTACAGCTGCTAGGTTTTGTCATTTCACAGCTAAAGAATTACCAAGAATTAGAGGACCGAGTTATTCAATAGCAGCAAGATGGCTCACTTCAGAGTACACAATGTCTTGAGGTGGTTTGCCGCTCCTCCGTCCGCTTTTGGATTTTCCCTTATTTAAATGTAGAGCAGCGTAATTCAATGATGTCATCTCCACATCATGGCCCTGTGGGGATAAATTTAATAGATTTCACAATTCATAAACAAAAAAGATATTGGCGCATAAGGTACTGGAATGTTCAATGCATATGTGAGTGTACATTATGATGTACCTGATCAGGTGCCTTTTGTCTCACAATATTTTGTCTTTCTAATTACAAAAAGAAGAAAAAAACACATACACAGTTTATTGTTGATTACGACCATTATAGCAAAAAATGTGGGTTTAATTTTTTGTGTGTATGTATGTGTGTATATATAATATATCAGTGTGTGTGTGTGTGTGTGTGTGTGTGTGTGTGTGTGTGTAATATACAAGTAATAAGAATAATAAGTTATTATCCCCATGCTTTTTCTGGTGCTTTTTGTGTGTGAACGCTGATCAAACCAGCAATTTTTTATTAGCCAACCAAAAGAAGTGTATCATTTTATGCTTAGGTCTGAATTAAGAAAACCGAACTGCAAATATGGACACACCTCAAAACATTTTATACAGTGTTATTAAACATAGAAATACTACTTACCACTGTGGTATTTTAAATTTGTCCTTCCACAAATTATAATGGTTTGAGCAGTGAGCAGAATCACACACACTCCCAAAGCTGTTGCCAGAATCATCAGTAAAGGATTTTCAGAGCTTGCTGTATGATTACAAAAACGAAAGGGGGGAAAGGTACAGTACAGTACACAGGGGTATATACTGTAGTCAAAATCAGGTAGTAATGTTAATATTGTTATTGATCAATAAAAATAAATAAATAGTCTATAGAAATAATTATGGGGAAAATAAATACTTTAAATTGCAGATTGTGTCTTAGGTCATTTAAACAACTGGTTTAAAATGCAAATACAGCAGAAGTTGACCAAAATATATACAATATTTTCTAAGCTTTTAAATATAACTGGTGCATCCCCGGTCCCTAGCAGCTCAGTGAAAACTTTTCAGTCTTTGGTTTAAAGCTATGTGTTTAATTCTTTAATTCATAGTGCTGATAATTATATATGGGTTTGCAGTTTTCTTATGATATGGGTAAATTAAATAGTGACTTTATTGAGAATTATTTTATCAGCAAAGCACTGGTGTGATGGCAGGTTTTCACTTTAATAAAATAAGAAAAAAATCATCTTACAAGTTAAAAGTATCATAAAATCGTAGCTACATTTTTCCACATAAATAATATTTCATAAATATGGTACAGATACGTGTAACTACAGAGAACGGTCCTGATAAGAAACTGCCATGTTTTATAACTGTAGTTGCTTTTCTGGTTGTAAGACTTAAAATGCGTTTTGTAACAAAATGTTAACTCAAATCATGTTAACAAAAACACATTTCCCATGATCCTATTTCACACAGTAATAGAAAGGAGTTATTTATGTTAATGATGCCTGTTATTATTAAATATTTTTCTCAATGATTCTTCATGTTAACTGGTGTCAAAATAGTCTAAAATACGTTTAATTATCATAAAATGTATCATTATAATAACTTGAGGACAAAAACACAATATATGTGAAAAGCTCTATTGGATTCCCTAAAAGAAATAATTAAAAGCCTTACCCAGTTGTACTCGAGTCCCGTTCCCAAAAATGATCTTCCCACACGCGGCCACAGCGCAGTAGTAAGTCCCAGTATCACTGAGGCTGAGGATGTTCTTGGAGAAGTTGTACACACAGGTGTGTGTAGAAGAGCCGCTCTCACACTGATGGCTGCTGTTGTGATGAGTGTAAATGATTTGAGGATGGGATTGTGGTGGAGCAGCTCTGAACCAGAGCACTTGGAGTTCTGCTGCTCTGCTCTCAGAGAGAACCGAGCACTGCAGAGTCACTGACGCTCCTGCAGGAACCGAGTCCAACCCGTCGCTCTGTGATACTGACACTTTTACATCTGGTTTACCTGTTCAGTGTAATATAGAGTGTAAAGGTTGGGTGGTCTTTGTGTATGTAGAGCCTAATAATACATGGAAAATAATACATGGAAAATCTTTTACTACCAAACGTATCTTTTCCCTTTCAAAACCTACCAAGAATGGAATACACAGACTTTATTTGGTATGCCCTATTAAACAAATCATTTTTCACGTAGCACAGTATAAAAGTACACATTTAAGTAAAACAAGCAAACACAAATGTAGCTTTACAAAAGCACTACATATATGCTCTGAATATTTTTTAAATAATTATATGCTGTAAATAGTATGTGTACTAATCAGTTTGCCAGATATTAAATTAATATATCACTAAATGAAACATTGATGGATACATTATGGATACACAAAAACAAAAAATACAACAATTTCAATCTACTGTGTACATTAAAATTTAAGTTTTTACCTTTTACTGATAAAAATGTTCCATTAGTAAACCTTGTAAAAAAGTATATGTATCCACAGTAATACATGGCTTCATCTGATGGTTCCACCTTAGCTATTTTCAAATGACAGCCTTTGTTTTCTTTCTCGATGCTGAATTTTGGTGGCTTGAACCCATCTTCGTAAATGGGTTTACTTTGAACTTGAACTATTACATGAGGTTTTTGTCCTATTTTTTGTTTGTACCAAATGATGGAATCAGTGTTGTCCTCTTTCAGTCGAAAGCAGTGCAGAGTCACGTTATCACCAACACCAGCAGTGATCACAGGGTTCGACTGATTGTTGTTTGTCTGCACCAAAATTGCTGTTAAGGGTTGGAGAACAAAACACCACTTTTAAATGTATCAAACTTTTATTCCCAATTATTACCAGAGATTTTCAACAGTGTTTCAAGTGTAGCTTTTAGAAAAATATCGAACCTAATGATCAATCAGTTGTACCAAATGTATGTTAATCATTTTCATGCACTGTCATGCAAATTATTAGAATCAAATCGATGTACACTCACCAAATGTATCGAAAAGCATTAGGATAATCCAACTCAGGTGTTGTATGTGGCCTGTGTAGACCATGTTGCCCAGAGATGGTCAAACTGAGCACATCTTACCTTCAGATAAAGATTTATGATGGGAAACTCTGACATCACATCATTTCCATGTACAATGTAGACTAGCAAGATAGAAGTAGATAACAGACTGTAGCTCCTCCTCAGACTCCTCACACCTTTTTTGATATAGGAATTAAAGTTTCAACTAAAGTTTAAATAGAAACTAAATTCAAAATAATATTAAAAATAAAAAAGGGAAGATGAGGGAATATGTATGAAGTGGTATACCACTTTTTAATATATAGATTTATCTGAGGATACAGTATGGAGCAAATTAATATCCACCTATTTTTTTTTTTTTACTATTTAAGCTACTATCAATTCCATCAACAACACTAAAATCTCAACTGATCTGCTGTCAAGCAAGTTTTATCAAACCTTCTTAATGGCTGTATGATAATATATATTAACCATTAACTTATATTAATAATTGAACAATTAGCTAAATAATAATGATTACCTACCTATTTTAAAGAAAAGTAAATTAAAAGAGTTGATTAATTATTTTACAACTTGTTACAAGCAAATTAAATTATTAAAAAAACACAAACACACATTTTATAAAGTGTAGCAATTAATTTAGTCCTTTAATAAAAATCACTTCACTAAGCAGATTAGAACCTGCTTATAACACACACACACTGACCAGCCGTAACATTAAAACCATTAACAGTTTAACCACCTAAGTTTTAATTTCTGCTTGTGCCACCAGAAGGGATTCAACCAGACAGGCTAGTGTGTGGTCTCCACAGACATGGATGAGCCTGGGATGCCCATGATCCTGTCACAAGTTTACTAATACAGTATATAACTGATATTCAACGTTATTTAATTCACCTTGCTGTGATGTTAATGTTATGTCTCTTCAATTCATTTATACCAAACATATATACACATTCTCACTCACTCCTCTATACCACTTATCCTGCACAGGACAGCAGGAGGCCTAGAACCTATCCCAGGAGACTAGGGCCCCGAGGCAGGATACACCATGGGCGGGATGCCAGTAGATCGCAAGGCACAGGCAGGCATACACTCACATACTCATACTACAAGCAATTTGAAAATGTAAATTAGCCTAATCGGAACATCTTTAAACTGTGAGAGGGAACTGAAGCACTCAGAGCAAACCCACCAAGAACAGGAAGCGCATGCAAACTTCATGCACGAAGACCCAAGGAGGGAATCAAGGCCACAGCGCCAACCACTACACCACTTCAACATACGTGCAGTATGTGTACTGTAGAAGTTTTTTTTAGAGTTACCAGCCTCAAAAATCACCAATCAACACCTGCAGTGTCTGGGTTTGATTCCTGCCTCAGGGTCTGTGTGTGTGGAGTTTGCATGTTTTCCCCATGCTTGGTGGTTTTCCTGCAGGTACTCAGGAAAAAAGTACGTTTCCTCTCACAGTCCAAAGACATGCAGATTAGGTTAATTGGCGTTCCAAAATTGCCTGTAATGTGTGAATGCATGTGTGAATGTTGACTGTAAGGTCCTACCATGATTGTAAATATGGGAATAAATGCAGTGGTCATTATTGGCCTTTACAGTCCCATAGATGGATGGATGGGTGGATAACTTATCTCATAGAGTTATTTAGCTCTCTTCACACATATCTTTCCATGACTGGTTAAACTAACTTTCTGTGACTGGCAGAGATAGAAATAATAAGCGATTGTCAGTTGGGGTAATTAACAGGGTGAAAGTGGTTTTAAATGCTTACTGGTTCTGTGCAGCCAAACGTTGAGGAGAATAAACCATGGAGGAGAGTCCTGTACATCTGGTAATTGTTTTATTATATTTCCATTTATTCCACTTTAAAAATATCAGCTCTGTTAACATTCAGGTTCTGGGGTTGATTCCCAAAGAGGAATCCAAATTCAAATACTGTAAAAGGAAAGCTAGTGTGATAAGGTGTATAATCCCTTGTTCCACATATCAAATACTGTAGTGTTGTTGATCAGGGGTTGGAGAGGAATTGTGTCAGCTTTGTATTTAAAGTTAGTTGGATTTGTAGGGACAAATAAGAGATCATTGATGGTTCAGATGCTATAGGACATGGAAGTAATTATTAACGTGTCGAAGTGTTAAGATGATATAGCATTATCAGATGTGTGTTCTTGCTGAAAGTGCTTCTGTGATTGGTTTTACTGTAAATATGGGTTTTGGCAGGCAGCTGCTCTATTTTCAGAACTGCAGATTGTACAGACCTACAGTTAGTGGAATCAACAGTTATTAGAGCACCTGTATAAATATAGTTAAGTGTCCGAGTGATGTTACCATCCATTATCATCACTTATGGAATGCCTCTCATCCAATCAGACTGCTTGGATGGAACTAACTCTTGCAAAAATATCATCAAAGTGTGAGGACAAACAAGGAGTGTATGATTACCTATAATATATTTTTTATATGGGACTTGAACAAGTAATGAACTTCTTGTGAATGAAGGCATAAAACCATTTGCCATTCACAGAAGACTTTAAGCACAGTACAGTGAAGAGACTTTTAGGATTTTTTACTTTCAAAATTGTGTTTTTTTTTTTATTCCAGGTTTGACTTGAACTCCAATTGCATAATTAAAGTCTGCTTGCCGGGTAAATAGAGTTAGGTAAACATGGATTAATATTTATCTTCATGCATGTCTAGTTTTTTTTTTCTGAATTATGACAATGAACAAATGAAAGTTGTGTGTGTCAATTTGATTGGAGATTTGTTGAGGCCTAAATGTGGCTCCTCCTTCACCACAGTGTAACACCAGTAAATCTCTCTCCCTCTTTCTCTCTGTCTCTTTTTTATTCTCTTCTAAATAAAACAATATCAAATATGATGCATGATTCAAAACATTTAATGAGCTTTAAGAAATCAAAGTGAACACATGAAATGAAAGTCGCTCAAGTAACTGTATTATTTCACAATCGTTAGTTTAATGCAATTATAATAATCAGTTTACATACATGTAGTTTATACTTATATAGTAAAAGTAAATATTAAATTTAATGCACTGCATACTGAATATTTTTCATGTAATTTTCCTACAATTATCAGCAAATTGATCTTTATTCTAGTACGTGAATTGTGCATTCAAATACACGTGTGTGTGTGTGTGTGTGTGTGTGTGTGTGGTTTTGTATTTCTGTTTGGCTCTTCACACACTGCAATGCTGTAGTTGTTTCATCTCTGCAGGCCGCTCTGACCGCCCAAGTCACAAACACCATCAGTTTCTCACCTCTCAAACTTTCCACAGGATGTGAGACTCTTTTTGTTTGTCTTAAGCCACAGCATTGTTTCTTTCTGTTTTACAACATAATGCAACATTAGAAACATATTCAGACTATATATAGAAGTGTAATATTGTAACACCTCTATTTAAAAACACCAGATTTCACCCTGCACTTTAGTTCTGACGGCTTACAAAACAAGTGAACAAGCTGTTATGTTTATTGTGTAGATCAGATTAATGTTATTCACACAGTCAGTGTATTTAGTTGTTTGTGATGATTTACAACAAGTATTGCACATTTGCGCATTATGTAGTTGTGTGCACAGTGATGTTGAATTCTCAACTTTGTGCAGGTGTGTATAGTTTGTGATGGACTATACACCCACTCACAAAAGTTAGTACACCCTTCTAAAGTATATCCAAGTTTTATTTCTATAGTATTGTCTCTTGAGAACCTATAATAAAGTGGTTGCTGAAATGTGAAGGTGTACTCACTTTTGTGAGATACTGTAATATTAATTTTTTTTGTGCAAAATAAGTTTGTTTGCTTTTATTCATTGGTTTGCTCTGCAGTATAAAGCTCTCTGCTCAGGTCAACAGGAAGGTACGGCGAGCAGAAACCACACTGAATGTTCCACACCACTCTCACCTTTAACTTTCCAGACCAGACCTTTGTGTGCATTTTATATCTTTCAAGGAAAAGTGATGGTTATCAAGCTTTTTAAAATAACAAGAAGTGCAAACTGACCAAATATTTCATTCTTAATGGGGTTTTAAAAAGAACAAAAAAACATATCTATATACCCTTTTTAATAAAGTCTATCTATCTATCTATTCAAAACCAAGATAAACTAAACAGCAACTAATACTAATAACAAGCAGAATTCACTGATCAGAATATTTACTGTAGATAAAAAGTATAAAAATATGCATGTATTTTATAAATGTAAATGTAATTATATAATCAGTTGTATTGCTGAATAGGTTTGCTTATATGAAATACAACACATGCACTAAACTTTTCAGCTCCTCCCATATCAGGCTGAGAACCAGACGCAGCTCAACACAGCCCACACTGAACTTCCTGATTAGAGGTTTGTGGGCGGAGCTACTTATAATCCACCAGCCCAAAAATGTATTACGTTTTACCTTATAAGCTGCTGAGTCACTTCAGAACACAAACATTTCTCACCCCTCGCATTTATAACGTACTCTTGAAGATTAGTCATACAGGCTTCCTGAAGGACCTTCTTCGGTCTCATTTTTGTCTCTCATTTTCAGTGCAGTCCCTGTACCTGAGAAGTTTCCTGTGAATGTTTTTATTTACTCTTTTTTTAAAGCCACCCAGTGATATGTGAATCCTTCAAGCATAAAAAGGTATAATTAATTATATTAAATTTATAAATTTAAATATATATATATAAAACATCTTTTAATTTAACCTGAATCAAATAAGAAACAGAACCAGTGAGGAACAGGTGCAGATGATGACAGATGATCAGGCTGGTGATTAGTAACTGCTGATGCTGAATGCTGAGTGGTTGGAACATACAGGAGGGGAGATGAGGTCACTGCTGGGATGTCGCTATTGTTACATAAACATTCAGTTTTCTTTTTATTTGAAGTTAACTTTAATCTTTAATCACCGTAATGTAATTTAATTGTACATTTCACAAATGTATTGTATCACGTCCTGAAGTCATGTCAGGTCATCAATTATAAATAAATAAATCATTAACTAAAAAAAAATAAAATAAATAAAAAATAGTAAATCAGGTTTAGACATGACTTAAAGCCACAGCACCACCCTGTAACCTCAGCCCAAACCCCATAGCAACCCTGAAAATTCCCCTACATTATCTCCTGCATCTTGAGGCCTATGTAGGCAATACACACACTTTTCTTCTTTTTTTAGTTACAGATTTTTTTAGGTTTCTTCTTCCTCTTCTTCTTTTTCTTTCTATCTCTCCACAGTTTTCACACTTAAAACCTTCTGTTCTATGCTATAATTTCACACCGGCTCCATCTAGTGACACAGTATGTTTTTTTTTTGTTCTTTGTTATTTTTAAAGTGACCCGGCATGCTAGGAACCTGAACATAAACAATCAGTCGTGTGAAAAAGATACACACACTGAAGTGAACCCAAGGTGTTATTAATTAAATGTTTTAATACATCCTGGTCATTGTGGTTGCATGTTATTATTTTCTTCTGACCAGAAAGCTTTTGCCAAAATCAAATGTGCAGATCAGATGACCCACTGTGGCGTGGCGTAATTGAAGCAACCAAGTAAATTATAATATATTTATTTCAGTTCTGTACAGCTCTCTTTGAAAGTGTACTGGTTTAAGTAACCCACAATATCATCTTTGTTTTCAAACTGTGTGAAAAAAAAAATCAACCATATTTTAGTTGTGGAAACTGAAAAAAAGAAAGAAATCAAAGCAAATCAAACATTACATGTAGTGTTTTTTACACCCTTAAAAATACTTGTGCTGCTCTGGGGCTCATTCAAGACTTGATTTATTTATTTACTTACTTAGTAAATGTTTTTTTCCTGCTAAATTTATTGTTGTTTATAATTTTTTTAAGTTATTGTTTATTGTGTTCTGTTCTTTGTGAACTTCTTGATTGGATTAAAGCACCAGCAAATGGTTTTTACAGTTTAATTTTGAGAAAAGAGTAGAAAGTGTGTGTAATGATGACAGTCTAAATGACATTAAGAGCAGAAATGTGAAAGTTTGAAATCTGACAGAAGTGCAGTGAGGAGTGAAAATTGGTTGCTGTCCATGGTATTGAAACAATGGGGGGGTTTCAATTTATACAGCAGGTAGCCACTAGAGGGCATTCGGAATATTTTTGGCATTATGCCTGAATCTGTGTTACGATGTGCTCCTATATAGTATAGAGTATACAGACATAGAACATTTAAATGCACTTATATTTATTATTTTTTTTACACCTATTATTATACAAGATAATACAACAACTGATTTATAAAGTAATTGACCTATTTTTGTTTTTGAATTGACTGGTCTCCCAAAATAATAATAAATTTAAATCCAAATTCATGGCCATAAAAAGTTTTCCCAAGATTTTTTCTTCAGTATTGCAACAGACTTTTTCAGACAGAGATCCTCAAAGTGCATCTAAGACCAGGATGCATTTATACGAGGGATGTTCAATAATGTTCAAGAAACAAAGAAAAGCTCATTACATACACAGTGATGAAGTGGAGCTCCTATTACCACCCTGAATTTCATTAACTTCATTTAACACATACCGCAGCAAACTCATTTTAACAAAATTTGCAAAACAAGAACAAGTACAAACAATCATGAAAAGGAGCACTTGTTAGTATTTAATGAGATTAGAAAAAAATTAAGAATGACCTTTCTGTTGTTTTTAAATTGGTGGGTTATAAGAAGCTCCACCTCTAACCAGGAAGTTCAGTGTTTGTTCTCAGACTGACACGTGGAGGGGTGAAGACTTTTAGTTACACAGTTACATAAACTGTCATCTTTATGCTTTATGTTTATTAATAAGCAGTGTATTTAATTAGTAACACGGCTTCTTAGCACTAAAGCTGATTGTGGTTGCTGCCTAGTGGTGAGAATGGGCATGTGATAAAATCAAGGGAAAATATAACTAAAGTCCCTTTTAGAATGTGATACACTTAATGATTCTCTATATGTCCACCTGCCGCATATTTTGTTTTGTTTTGGATTGTTTTCTTGGTGTAGGATAAACCAAAGTATTATTTTTCAAATCTTTTATTATATATTTGTAATTTATTTAAAAAACGGTATAAAAATGGTTAAACATCATTATTTTTCCTATTCAAAAACCATGGGGGATATAACCTTTTGCATTTGGTTATAATGGCAAGTGGGCTGTGTGTGCTTTTTTATTTTATTTTATTTAATTTTTTCACAGCTCTTGCTCTCATAACACTGCTTGCTAACCATCACTGCTCCTCAGTACTGTAGATGCAGACTGCACGCACAGGTCTGA
>JAOVVB010085732.1:0-13507 GCA_028570985.1 Heterobranchus longifilis
GTGTTTTTGTGTTCTTGTTATGCACCGTATCACCAAGACAAATTCCTTGTATGTAAAAAATACTTGGCAATAAAACTGATTCTGATTCTGATTCTGATTGATAGAGGCTATAACTGCCCTGTGTATCCTGGTAGAACAGGACAAAATAGTCTTTGAATTTTAACATTAATTTCTCTAAACAGAGTTTGAAACACCTTCAAAGATCCCATCCACAATGATGATGTGACATCCACCCCATCCGTCCATATCTATTGGAACAAATTAAATTAAACTGTGGATATATCACAAGGGTTCCTGTGTTACGGGTTATGACTCTGCCCCATTCCACACATTCCATCACGCCACCAAAAATGAAGCCACGGGTCATTAAAGGGAGGGTTCGTTATTTTTTATGTCTAGGCTTGTCACTCACTTATTTAACCTGCTATTATGTCTTAAAGGAATCGTTCAGATTTTTTGAAGTGGGGTTTTATGAGGACAGGAGTCCCGGAAGTTAAGCAGTGTAGTGCTGTGGATTTAGAATATTTTCACCGCTTTACCATGCCATCAGACAGCCCTTTCCTTTGGCACTACATTTTCTAAACCGTAGTACATCCGTTTATTCCTACACATAAGCGCAATTGTGCAGCACACTGTATTACGCCGCAGATCAGCCATTTAGGTCAGACTTTCTGCTGTTTATGGAATAATAATGTCATAATCACTCATTTTTATTTTCTTTATTAAGTATACAGAAGAAGAACTTTTGCAGAGGGAGACTGAACGGGCGTAGGAATACGCATGTTCTACGGTTGAGAAAATGTAGTGCCAAAGGAAAGGGCTGTTTGATAATGAAAACTGACATTGATTTTTTTAGGTGGTCCTTTTTCTAGGTGTTTAAAATAAGTTTTGTGACAGCAGTACATTTCTTAGCTTCCAGCCGGGACTACTGTAGGTAATACACTGACTATGCATGGATAAGTACCTCAAACAACCCCACTTCATAAAACCTGAGCTATGCCTTTAACAACCGTTGGCTGGATTGTTGCTGCTGTGTCAGTTATTAAAGTATGACTCAATACAATCCTACACAGTCCTGGTGGTGACAGCTACCTGATCCAACACTGGGCTCTTGCACAAACAGCAACTCGCTGCCTCTTTCTCTTGGCAACAGCTGAGCACTGAGAGCGAGGAGCGCTGCAGGGCTCTCACACACTGACAGAGGAGATTTACATGAACAGCACATGTCATCATGACTGAAACTGCCTGCTATAATAAGAAAGCAACAAAGGGGCAGTGCCATGTCTTGTTTAACCAGATGCTTTGCAACAGAGGTCCATGATAGCTCCTACAACCTTATTTAGAAAGACAATGCCCATCAAAAATAGTTTTTTGGTGAATAAGACTTAGATTAGCAGTCTGCATTCAGGGCTGTGACTAGCACATATTTTCATTACCGACTAATCTAATATTCTACAAAAGTACAGAAAATAGTGAAAATTCCTGTCACAATTTTTCTAATTGCTTCTTTAGTTCAATCAAGCTATTCTATTTTCAGTCATATAAAAGCAGCAAATGCTCTCATTTGAGAAGCTGGAATTGGAGAATGTTTGACATTGTGCTTGATAAAAGACTCAAATGATCGAAATAGTTGCCAATTCATTTTCTATTCACTAATCGATTAATTGTTTCACCGCTAAAGGGGACTTACTGTACACTGTAATTTTGGGTTTAACAGTATGGACAGGGAGATCCATCAAAAAGTCACTGCTGTATTCTGTTACTGTAACGTTACTTTCAGTGAAGTTACAAATGCTTTCTGCTATAAGGCCACTGGATTGCTTTCCTGGCCTCCGGATGGATCCCGGACCACACTTTGAGAACCAAAGGCATCAACTGCATGATTTCACACAATGTTCCCGATGTCTGCTTTTAATATGTCACTCAGATAACCTCACACAGACACCCACAAAGTTAACTTCAGTTAGCACAATAACGCATCCGCATCCTTGGACCAATGACAGAAGTTAAACCGGTGACTAAAACAGCTGACAGAGAAGTTGTACTGGTGACACTGGTTGTGCAACTGTCAAACCCTGGCTCACGCCTCTGGCAAAAATCATTAAAATCAATGTGCTAATTACCCCGGATATTAATGTTAGATACCGTTTGACGATTGGTTTAAGCTTCTGTTTACTTACTGTTCACACTTTTGTCCGGAATGCTGCTTTGCAGAAGTGGGCGGCTTCCTAGCCTCGTACTGTCAGCAGGCTAGCTAGCGAGCTAGCTAACTGCAACAAAGCTAGACAGCTAACGCTGCTAACTACAGTCGAATGCTAGCAAGCTAGCTGTGAGCTGTTGGCTTGCTAGCTAACTTTAGCTGTTAGCTCGCTGGTTAGCTAACACCAGCAACAACGGGCGCTAGGTACGAACAATCCTGTGAGTCCGACGCCCTGGAGCTCGCTGTGTTGCTGGCCGAAAACTGCAACTACCAGAAGGACAGACAAAATATCAGCAGTGACAGCTTGCACTACAACGCTGACAGGTCAACAACCCAGGAACTACAAAACTTCGACATCCTTAAAAGAACTGACACAAACGAGTCGGACATTTCCGGTGTTGTACTATGCTGCCACCTAGTGGAGATACTGCATATGGCAGAAGGGCACTTCGACAAGATGTCCTTCATTTGATAATCAAATAGCATGCTTTGCACAGATGCTACAAAGGTAAGTATGTAGTAAAATATTACATGCAGCCCGCTTATGGATATTCCACATCTCTTTTGTAAGCAATACACCCTCTTTGTAGATGTATGCACTGCTCACACATTCAAATACTATGCAGCAATTTCCACCACCATATAGTAGACAAATTTTAGTTAATAATTCAGTAGTTTACCTTAATAGGCTATGTGTTTTTGTAGTGTAAGCAGAGCTATTACAGAATTTATTTAATTATTTTATTTTTCACATTGATTTTTATTTTTTACACCTGCACTTTTCCTGCAAAAAAACAAACATGTAGTCGGCTAGTGAATGCACCAGACAGACAGAAGTGGAAAATACCCCCTCTCTCTTGGTGCCCTGAAATATTAAATATCTATATGCTGCTGTTGTTTTTTTGTTTTTTTTACTCTGGGCTCCCTAAGTCATTTGACCCTCATAGGGCTGTCAAAACTGGCCAACAGTGATGTTATATTCCTCCTAAAATCCACTGGAAAATGTAAAAAATAAAATTTTAAATAAAAAAAAAGGTCTTGTTGAAATTTGCAAGCATGCTGTCACTTTTTGCACAGTGAACATCAGCTGACAAATGAAAGCTAATGCCATAAAGTATACTAAATGCTGTAGCAAAATTTAAAACCTACAAGAATTAATTCTTTGTCCAGTTGGGGGCAGCAAAAACTAACACATACACATAAAGATCTGGTGCAGTATAATGATATATAACAGCAGCTGTAAAGTAACAATAGAAAATGCAGAAAGGACCAAATGTGTTCTGTTTTTAATTACACAACCCTATTACAAATTCGCTATGTCGGTTCTTTTCAGCCCATTTGACTCAAGAACTGCACAATTGATTCTGCAGCAAATAAGAGATACATTCATCTAATCTGCAATGTTACATGATTTTACAACAGGAAAACTTAGCACTACCCTTTAGCATGCATAGTGGTAATAGAGTAGCATATGGGGGTATAGAGCTGAAAACATGATCTTCTTGCGTCCTGCAGAGAGCTCCAGGATGAGGTGTAATTTTACTTGAAGATCAGAGGGGCACAAGTTATGATAATTGATACCCTGAAGGTGGTGGTAAAGTTGTGCAACAAAAGCTGCTGTACATTGCAGTAACGCAGCTATTCCGTGGTCCCCGTCATTATTGGTTTGACTTGAAATAAAGAACAGAGAGCAATAAGGTCATTCACTGCTATAAGAAGTGTTTAATGGCACCAAGGAGAGTGATTTACAGTCACAAGTAATCATCTCTTGAAAACATGTTTTAACAGCCCCAGATGTAAGATCCTTGCAGCATATTTTAATTTTTCCATCACAAAACAATGGAGATATGATTTACAGTGTAAACCTGTTGTAGCATGCACTGTTTTATTTCTTCAAATTGTCACTTTATCCATTGGTAACAAGTACTAACCTAATAGCTTAATTTGTTTATTAAATATTGCAAATAAATGGAAGTAATAAACAAGTGTTACTCTGACAAGCCTGTAAAAAATAATTAAAGATCATCTCAGATTCCTTAGTGCAGGGGTGTCCAAACTTTGTTTTTGAATGGGGGCCAGATTAGATAATGTGAAAATACGTGGGGGGGGGGGCAGCATCTTCTCGTATCACATGGGTTATTTTAGAAAAAAAAATTTTTTTTAAAGGATTTTTATTTTAAGTGTCATACTGATACACGTATGTGCACCCAAACAAGAAATATGTTAGTACTACTTGCTGCAGGTCTACAAACTATATGATCGTGCTGCAATGGTAAGATGAACGTATAAATGCAAAGTGAACTTGGTTGATTAACCATTGGTTGTTTCTCTCCACATACAGGTAAAAATGAATGCATATCATTTAAAAGTAACAGGTCCCCTTACCTTTACATTTTTGTCATGTGCACAGAGCAATTACAGTATGATGTTCACCATTAGCCACCTGGCAGAGCCCCTATAGACTCCCCGTCTCCTCTTTGATCGCAGCCTCACCTGCTGGTTTGAAGGATAGTATTTGCTTCACTGTTGAAATGACAAACAGGCGGGCAAGCCCCGAGGAAAATGAAAACGAAGAAACTCAATAGATGACCCGAGAAAGCCAGCTTTAAAAAAAAAAAAAAAAAGTACCTGGCTGAGCTGGGGTAGGTTTTTGGCCTGATTTGATTTTGACAGAACATGTCCATTGTATGTTCTGGCAAGTGGGGTAGTCTTACTTATGTCACTTTTGGGGAAATCAATCAAACTTTATTTGTATAGCACCTTTCATACAAGTTAGTGCAGTTCAAAGTGCTTCACAATTGACTGACAAGCAGATAGTAAGACAAAAAAGTACAAATTAAAGTTAAAACTAGAGAACAATGCATGTGAGACAGTAAAATAACAACATAATAAAATAGATTTAAAAGCTATTAGAGTATTAGTAGTAAAACAGAATGAGATTTTTAAAAAAAAACTAGATTAAAGAACTAGATAAAAAGACAAAGCAAGAGTAAAAATGAATAAATAAGATGAATAAAATAGATTTCAAAGTTTGAATAATAAAAATAGCTAGACTAAGAACAAGATAAAAATGATCGATAGTAAAATGTTGATAAAAGCAGAAAAGAGTAAAATAAATAATAAAAATGATAATAAAATAAGTAGATACTTTACATTTAAAAGTATGACATAAACATTACATTCATTTCCTGCAGACTTAACACAATCATAAGCACTACTTGTCTAACCTTAACCACTGACACAAAAATCATCTTTTTTTTGCCCAAATGGGGACACAGCTTTTGTCCCCATTTGGAGAAGCCGTTCCCAATTAACTGGTCTTCGTGTGTGTCCCCAAAGGTGGCCTGAGATACATTAACCCACATGGGTGTCCTCATTTTTTTTTTTTTTTTTTGAAAGCTTCCAAAAATTTGAATATAGTTTGTTTTTGTGGACATCAGTTTCCCAACATTTTGTCTCCAATGAGACAGCAACTATTTTTTCTCTTTTCCATCTCTTATATTTTTCGCACTACATCAGAGAGATGCTTCACTGTTTCCTTGTTTTATACAAAATCAACAAATATACTTGAACTTGAAGGAAATAACCTCCAACTTGTTTATGTTCTAAACATTTATTCAAATTGTATTTTTATAACTCTATTTTAGGCTATATACTCTATTTTTGCTATATAGGCATCCAGAAATACATCATGTGTATCAATGAGGAAACCAATAAAAGTCTCTAAACAACAATTTCCCAGGCTGTGTTACAGTGACTTGGTGTTTAGACAAGCTAGCCCATAATTCCTGCATATTTCTTGGGGACTTAAACAGCAGTTGACTCGGCTCACCCCCTATTTTTTGACCGGCCAAGAGCAAAGTTAAAAGGACATATCCAGCTGTTTTGGGACAGGGGGTTAATTTTTACCTTCCAGGCATGTTTTGTCAAGAATTAGGCTACAGTAGTACGATGCTTGTTGCCATGTTTTGCATATTTGGTGCACAAAACAAACAGAAAATGATGTTTATTTGGCAAATATAGAAGACATACAGTAATGTTTTTGAATGCATAAATTCTACCTCCCACGATGGCTTCATCCAGGACTAAGGCCCCAATAGAAAAAGCTACGAAACTGGAGTGCCTGTGCACCCAGTAGGTGCCCTGCTGTTTCAGGACTGTTTCTTGTGGTTTTACAAGGAGTCACATTTTGTTTGAAGTTGATTTTTTTTTTACTGCTGCTTCATGCTCAGTGTGCTAATGAGCTCTTCCACGTTTCAACAGAAAATGCACCAGGGGTGGAGTTAGGCCTTTGCAGCTCAGTGGCCAATGGAAAGGCTCCAGTATTAACAGCAAGTATTTAGTTGTGTTGTTATGTTGTGCAGAAGATTAGAACAGAACTGGGGAGATGCAACAACAGGTGAGCAGGTTTCTTTTGGTAGCCAAGTCAAGTTTAAAAGTAAAGCTGTTCAAATAAGGCAACCTTTGCCTTGCATTGTTTATGTTGTGCAGAAAATGTCCACGAAAGAAGAATTTTGAGCCAAATTCTCTGACGAATGAATATCAGACAGCTACTACAATTGAAAAAAACATTGAATGCCCAGTACTAACTTCAATGGAATTGTTTTTTGGTTTTTCAGCAGAGTACTTCATCTGGTGGATATCTTGCATATTTTTATTTTTTTTATTTTTGTGATTTCAATGTGCATTTACTTGCACATACGTATTTAATAGGCTTTTGTGAATGACCGCATAGATTGCAAAATAATTGAGGTTTTGCATGAATTACAGATGTCGAGGATGATTTCCCAGGTGTCTCTATTGAAGGTGCTATGCTACATGCTGTTAATGTCAGGTTTGTATAAGTAAAAAAAATTAAAATGCATGAAATTCTTCTTCTTTCATCTGACCAAGTTGAATGAGATTGAATGAAAACTGCAGCTGTTGATAACACTGGTCACACATAGGAATAAGTGTAATGCTTTTCAGAGTGAGTGTTGTGTTTTTTGGGGCGTCTAATATAATATTTTCTCTGACTCGCTCCAGGTTTGCTTGAAGCAACATCTCTGGAGAAAGTAAAGAATCCTGGAGGTATTTAATCTGTCATGTTCTTGCAGATTGTAATATTATTATGATACAAGTCAATTTGTTAATTAGAAATCTAATATATATATTTGTATAACTAAGTTATACAGTAAGTGGGATACAGACAACAGTGCTACTGTGCTGAAACTAAGCTACAATGATATAATAAACAACACTATGTGATAGAAAATATTGTTTTCAAGACATAAAAGTAGTAAATTAAAGTGCAAAAGGAATAAATGCTTTTATTGTAACTGGCACTCACTTTCTTCATATTATTTCTGCTGGATTTAAAATGCCTCTGCTAAAAAAAAAAATTTCCAATACATTTTTGAGTGATTAAAAACTAAATATCCTACAAATTGGAATTGAAATTGCAACAGAGTTTTCCTGCTATAAGTCCTGATTCTGCGTTCTTCCGCAGGAAACGTGGTGAATATTGGCTCTGCTCGAGCTCACGATTTCTTGACTAATTCTCGACCTAAGAGGAACATCGACCCAAAGTGGTACCGAGGCACACCTGATTTCCAGTCCTACTACCGCTTCTACAACAGCATTGGACACATTGAAGGAGTGAGTTGAGATTCTTACATAATGTGGTTCTACTCGGATTACAGTCACATTTATTACATTTATTACATGTTTCTGTGTTTCTCAATCAGCTGTACGAGATCGACAGGATCAGGATGCTGTATCAGCAGATGCGTCACTTGGAGGTGACCTATGGTCCGGATGCCTCCAGTTACCAAAATGTCATGGGTGTGCTGACGACCACCGCTGCACCGACTACTACCACCCAGCCTCCCACCACCCCTGCTCCTACACCAGACCCTCTGGAGAACGCTCAGAGGATCTATCTGTGTCACCCCAAAGACCCACTGTGCAAACCTCAGATCGTCTACCTGCCAACGGGGGCTGTTCCAGTACTGTGTGACCCACGCGTCAACCCCGCCTGCAGGCCCCAAACAGAGGAGGAGATAAAAGCTGCCGCTGCTCCTCCCCCACCACCTCCTGCTCCCGAAAAGTCTGTCCCACCTCCTCCTGCTCCCAAAAAGTCTGCCCCACCTCCTGCGATCACGGTTAAAGGTATGGAGTACGACTGTGACCCATACTGGGACCCTGACTGCCTCATCGATCACCCTCCCCGCCCCATCCAGGAAACAGCCGCACCAGAGGCACCCGCTGAAGAGAAAGTGGAGAAAGAAGAAGTAGCGAAAGCAGAGGAAAGCGCCCCTAAAGCACCAGACACCCAGAAACCCGTTCACCCTTACTTTGACCCTTATGATTTCAAACGTGACCTTTATGACCCCTTTCGTTACGCCGATCCAGCTCCCGAACCACAGTAAAAACAAAGAATATTATTCTCTAAGGCTACAAAATTAAATCAGGACAAGACCAAACCGAGGCAGGACTGTGGGCAGATCCACATTGAAATCACTCAAATCATCAAATGTTGTACAGGACAGATGTGTAAACAAAGCTTTTATGCTCATAGTTTTTCCATATGATAAGCTATGACTTTGCAGTATGTTTGTATGGGTGTTGATAAGAAGTGCACAAAAACTTTTGTATGGAATAAAAACAATAAAAAATAATAAAAATGTATTGACTAATGGTAATAAATGTGTGGTTTTATAATTAATTCTGTGGCATTTTGTGGCATTTGCATGGATTTGAAAACAAAAAAGGGAATACACCTCATTCCTGGCTACAACTTGTTTTGTTTTTTGACAGCTTTAGTTTTTGAAGATTTTTGTTAAAATACATATAATCAGTTAATGAAATATTAAGAACTGAAGTGACGAAACTATATATATATAAAAGTGGCTCCAATTCGGCCAGCTACAACATTAAAATGCTTAGATATTAATATATTTTTAAATTTTGATTTTTTAAAACTTTTTTAAAATAGTATACTATAACTTTTTTTCGACATACTATACTATGATTTTATTTTTTGACATACTATATTCTGACTTTTTTTCAACATACTAGCCCACACTATTACAACATAGGCCTACTATATTGTATACAATTACTATTTTATGATTTAATATAATAATTAATACACCCATATTTTTTATAATTCAATAATATAATGATTCTGAAATGGGCCATTCTGCATAATGAATACTTTTGGTACTTTTATTACTCTAAGTAGCCTATATTTTGGTGCTACTATTACTTAAGATTTTTAATGCAGGACTTTTACTTTTAACAGAGTATTTGTACACTGCAGTATTGCTACTTTACTCAAGTAAAAGATCAGAATACTTGTTCCACCACCTGAATAAAAATGTAACTTCTGTCGGTAGGGGGCGGTAACACTCTAATTTAACGTTTGTGCTGCTAACCGCCGAAGAAGAAGACCGCGGCGGATGAGGGTCGTGGCTAGAAGATAACCCTAGATTTGCCAAAATCTTGCGGAACGGGTAATGTTAGGCATTAATATCGGATAGTTAAGGTTCGCTTGATATGTTTAGGCATTAACCTCGAATGGTATGGTAAGATGGGTCTGGTTAGGCATTAACCTCGAATAGTATGGTTAGGGTTAGGTGGTCGGGAAATGAGTCTCGCGAGAGTTTTTGCCCGTTTTCGCCGTATTTTGCAAATCTAGGGTTTCCTTCTAGACACGACAGCGGATGAGTAAACTACTGCCTCTCTTCCAGCATCATCAGTCTCCACCACCATCACTTCTTTTCAGACTTAACGCACACAAAACTGGATTCTATTGTCATCTGTCTACTTAAATCTAACATCTGATACCAGGTATTTTATGATGATTTCATAACTGTATTGCTTTTATACGTGTCAGTTAACGGGACAGTGAAGCACAGCGGCTCGGGCGTTGGTTTGCGATGCTACCGTTATTCGCTTATTGTGACAGTAGGCCCGCCGGGTGCCATGGAGATTAGCATGCTAACACAGCTAACTAAGCTAACTGTCTGTGCTGACTGTGTAGCCGTTAATAAGATTATAAAATGTTTGACAAATCCTTGACCCAGTAGAAAACCTTCATAACATGAAGCGCTCATTAAATAGGCAATGTATGTACAATTTTATTTTATTTTTTTAAATCTGCAGTTAGGATGATAGCAGTTGGAGAGGTGATGGGGCATCTGTGTTGTCAAATCTAACAGGATTAGGACATGAATATTACCAGTTTGTAACTGGTGTGTGTATATGCTGAAATGACACATGACTTGCTACACCATCACTTAAAACGCTGCTAGCTCTGTCTTTTAATATATGTATGAGATAAGGTAACCAGATTTCTGAAATGAAAACCGGGGAAATCTCCAGTTTGGCGGTCAGTATATCATTATTAACATATCCAATGTTATTATGTATGAAATAAAACGGGGGACAATTCCAGTTTCATGTATTTTGACCATGGTAACTGTTGTACTGTAATGAACTATGGTGCTGGCCGACTGATACAATTGAGTACTAAGTAACTTTGTAAACCAGAAAATGATCAAACTACAATTGTGCAATACAGTGTATATACATGATCTATACAATATACATGATCTATCTCGGGTTTCCCCCTCTTAAGTCGTTTTGGTCTTAGTCGACTATGATTTCTTTAGTCGATTAGTCATTTTTTAATGCTTTTTTCATGCTGAATGACTTGACCAAGAAACTTATTAGCACATCTCTGGTAAACACAAGATTTAAAGTGGTGCTTTTGCAGGATTCTTTGGGGAGAAACTCAGTTTTACAGATCTGTTGACCTAGTGTAAGAGTAATAATCACGCTAATAAACTGAGAATGTTTCTTTGTAAATATAAGTTAGGGATTCATAATTACCTAGCCTAATAACTTAGTTTTATATTTTTGGAATAATACACCCTCTCAGTCATTCATGGTTAGCCGTGTCATTATGGAAAAAACGGATAAAGAGAACATTGTTATCAACTGCTGGCTGGTGTTCACATGTTACCAGTATGACAGGCCCAGGGCTACCGTGTATGCTGCACAACTACAAGTCCAAACATCACATTTCAGCACTGATATGTAGTTTGCATGCTGGAAAAGGTGTTTTATGATAATGTTTAATGAATTATCTTACAGTCGTTGAATATAACTTTCTCACTCAACTCAGCACCCAGCTTGAAGAGTGTCTTCATTGTCCTGTAACTTCTAATCTTCCTCCTGCAGGATGTCTGACAAGAGTGAGCTGAAGGCTGAACTAGAGAGGAAGAAGCAACGGATCGCTCAGATTCGAGAGGAGAAGAAGAGAAAAGAAGAGGAGAAGAAAAAGAAGGATGTAAGTCAGGGGTACAGGCCAAACTGTTTTTTGATTGTGGGCCATATCCAGAAAAATATAAGGAGTCACAGGCCAAACAATAGTGAATGTGTAGTTTTCAACCAGTTACACTACAAAAAAATCACTGTTTCTAGACCAGAAAACCCCATGTGCTGTAGAAAATAAATTTTATATCAAAATAATTACACAACACTACTAAACAGTTTAATGTTTGACATTAAACTAGTTTATTGGTGTACCCACATATTATAAAAAAATATTTCTGTATCTGCTCTAAATGTATTTAAATTAATTCACACTTTTAAACTCTGATACAGTGCCCACTTAAAATATTACAATGTTATGTGTAAATCTGTTAATAAGTAAAGTCAAATCTGGCAGAAATAGCCAAATATTGGTTTATGTGCCAAGAGGTTAAAACGGAGATAATTCCACTAAATTTCAAATAAAAGTGTTCAAAATTGATTAAAAAAAACACTGCTCACCTTGTGCCATGCTTAGCTGAGGTGCTGGAGCTGCAAGAAAAAAGTTCTATTACATTCTGCACAGATTTGAGTGTGTGGCATTTAAATACAAGTGTTAAAAAGTAAATAATAAAAACCTGGGTACAAAATAAGAACTAGTAGCCTATTTTTTTAAATTAACCACAGGCCATTTAAAAATGTTGGCCATCCCAGATGTAAGTAGCAGAAACAATAACAGAAGAACCTGCTGGGCTGCTGCTTTGTTTTTAGCTCGTTCTGTACTCTGCAGGGAGACTCAAAGCGTGGAGCCGAGGCGGGCGGCGGCTCCTCTGGCCATGAAGACTCTGACCTGGAGAGGAAGAGGAGGGAGGCGGAGGCGCTGCTGCAGAGTGTCGGCATCACCCCTGACATACCCCACGGTAAACACACAAAAAACGCCTGCATGCTTCTATTTTTATCTTTCACCCTCACTTAACTCCCATCACTTTCTGGTTGTTTGCTTGATGGGATTGCTGTGTTTATAAAAGTCACCTCTAACTTTGTGGTCTGGCTTGGTTTCCGTCACTGCCACCCCCCCCCCAAACTCACACAATATCTGAACATTTTTATATGTTGTTAACTGTCTGTGCATGACACCTAAAACCTGCCTGCCATTTATTTTCATTCTCTCTTCTCTCCCCTTTGTCTGTCCTTTTGTGTTTTGTCCTCCTTACTGCATGCAAACTCATTCACACACTTCTTCCATCCCTCCACTCCCTCACTCACTCACTTACTCTCTCCCTCCCTCACTCACCCATTCATTGACTTACACACTTACACACACGTACTCACAGCTCCGCCCCTGAGGGTAGTAACAGAAGATACGTGTCTGTTTCACTACCTAGTCCCCGCCCCCATGTCTCCCTCCAACAAATCAGTGGGCAGCGATGCAGGAAGCCAAGATTCTGGGGACGGAAACGCAGGACCAAGGTCTGTGTGTGTGTGTGTGTGTGTGTGTGCGTGCGTGCGTGTGTGTGAGACAGATGAGGATTGGTTGTTTCAAATAATTTTTAGGGCCCGACCGATATGAGATTTTTGAGACTGATACTGATTTTAGAGAGGAAAAATTCACCAATTACTGATATGGTGGCCGAAAAATAGACCTAACAACATTGTATATTAAGTATTAAAATGAGGAGATTCTGAGAAATTTTCATATCGGTGCATATCGAAAAACCGATAGTGATATGTCTGTGACAGGCCAATATCAGCCGATAATATCGGCTGACCGATATATCGGTTTGACTCTAATCATTTTTATGTAATTTTGGGTTGTACCTGGCTACCTGCATGCCAATTGTGTGTGTGTGTGTGTGTGTGTGTGTGTATTACCATGGTAAATATACTTGATGAATTCTGACCTGTCTCCTCTTTGCCTTTTCACCGGCACGCTGAAGTTTCTTAATTAACACGCACTCCGTTCTTCTTCTCTCACTGTCTTTCTTCCTCTCTGTTTTCTGTATTTCC
>JAOVVB010085743.1:0-13507 GCA_028570985.1 Heterobranchus longifilis
AGCTTTATCAGGAAATGTTTGTGACATTGACCGTGACACACCAGAAGAAAAACAAAACAAAACAGAAAGGCATACTCATCTTCTGGCAATGGGAAAAGGGTCTATTGCCTATTTTTAGCGGGTGTTCCCGTGTTTAAAAAAACTGCATATACATGCTAATTTTGGTGAAAAAGCAGTATATGATCCTATGAATCAGAGTACCTATTAGGTGAATGGCCAAACTGTGTGGCCAGTCACAAGCGTGTATGCATGCTGTCTTCTGTAGAAAAACATACATCAAACGGAACAAAAAGAAATGTTATCTTGGCGAGAAGGACCACTTTCCAAAGTATGAATTTGTTGTTAAAGTGACCAGTTTTGTGTTGTGTTGTGAAATGGTTTGTAATGTTACTTTCTCCTTTTGACTGACACCATACATTTCACAGCACTTAAAAACTAACACTGGAAAACACTTTGGTGTGATTTTTCCATTCTGCCAGAGTGGTACACACTACCGCTCTGCTGCTCTGCTGCTCCTGTGGCCTGAGTGTGAAGCTCAGCTGCAAATCATACTGGGTTCACCACTTGTAAAGGCAACACAGCTTTATTTATAGAACATATTTCATTACAAAGAAAACTCAGTGTGCTTTTCATAAAAAAAAGAGGCAGGAAAACATCAAGCATATGCAACATAAAGGACATGCAACACAGTGGTGTAACAATGAAGATAATGAAAAATGAAAAAAACATATTTATACATACACCCAATACCTACACTGTCATAATCAATTAATCATCACTTTGAGTAATCTTTTTAGAAAAAAAAAGTCCAAATTCAGATTCCAGCTTCTTAAATGTGAATATTTTCTGTTCTGTTTACTCCTCAATGACAGTAAACTGAATTGTGAGGGGGGTTAAAAGTAATTATTATCTGTTGAATGTGAAGAATGAGTGAAAGTGATTTTAAGTATTGGAGTAATGTGATAACTTTTAAAGACCAGGCTAGTCAATGCAACACGTCTATTTCTCAATTAGATCAAGGCAGCATAGCTAAAAAATAACTTTTCATTAACTTTTGTTATATATTGTATCTTAATATTTCATGCATTCTGCATGAACTTGCTTCAAAGAGGGGTATTTCATACAGAACCTTGAATAAGACTAAACAGCCTTTATTAAGTACTCAGATTTACACAGAATCACAGTACATGTACAAACACATTGCATCATTCAAAATCTGCTGCACTAACTCCATCTACCCATTACAACTTCTTTTAACACTATAACTTTTATTCCTTCTTGTATTCCCTTGTCCTTGCCTTTTTAATCTATTCTCTGTCTTATGTAGTGCTCTGTTCTTACTTATGAGACAAGGGCAGGAGGCAGCACCTTACATTTGATCAGAGTTTCCCTCAGGGGATTTATTAACCGAGGAGAAACAGAGCATTGAAAGACAAACTTTGTTCTTTTTCTCTGGTATTAATTTTTTCTGACGTTAGCGGAGGCAGTCTTTATTTAACTTCTGGCGGCCCACCTCTGCTTTGAAATGTTGGAAGTCCTGTTTGATGATTTGATGAATACCTCAAACTATGAAATGGCAAGACTCGCCCTGAATTATTGCCAACAGGACACCAACTTGGACTAGGAAGGTTTTAGAAGTATTTTCTCAGAAATAGATGTCTTAGAAAATGCCTAAAGCTTAGACACGCTTTGTGCATCTTAATGACAGCCTGCGATGACAATTTCCAAAGCACAGTCTTTTACATCAATCGATGCATTTCTTTTTTTTTTCCATTTCTAGGCAGCTAGTTCAGTAGGAAAATCCACTAGAGACCTGAATCTCGCTTGAGAGGTAATCCATCAGCATGGCGTTATTTTTTTGTCAAATTTGAGTAGAAGTAGGGACAGGGTCATCTGGAAACTAAAGAAGCAATATTCACAAGATTGCATACTTTTGTGTCTCCAGCAAAACCGTTCTGCTTTTTGCATATTCAATGTGTCTCCCAGCCGTATCCATCCATTAGGAGCCATCCTCATATAAGAAAGAATTGCTGTGTCTTTCAGTGAGTCATTTAGCAGCAAGGGGTGGGATGGAAATGTAAAACTGATGCGATTTTTGCCTGAGTGTAAATAATAATACGACTTTTTTATTGTGATTTGTAGGGTTACTTGTCTATTGAAGTGTCCGTCTAAGATTTCTTTTATCTATTTGCTATGATCTCATAGATAATCACTGGGAAAGAAATCTAGACCAGGTCTGTTTTTATCCTCAGGGCAGAGGTCAAAGCAAAAACAGCAGCATAACAGAACGTTATCCAAAGTTATGTTTCCATGGTTAAACAAGATAAAATAGCTTGTTGGAAATATCTCTGCAGCGCTAACTTTAAAAGTGGCTGAGAAATGGATGTGACTCACAGGAGGTTGCGTCTATAAATAGCTGCACTGCTGTGATAACCTCTTGATTTATCAGAGGAGGATGCGGATGACTCACTCCGCCAGCATTGGGAACGATGAATGAGCAGACGGGAAGGTGAACGCAGCACACACCGAATCCACCGGGTGCTTGCACCCTTTAATGTGACATATTCTTTAATACAATCAGTAGCTGGTTATTCAGAAAAAACATTCTCATACATGGAGGAGAAAATCCTGGAAACCCTGCTTTGTGAGACCAGCCTCTGGGAAGGTTGATTTGTATATACGCACTTCCCAACTGAAAAAAAAAAAATAATCATGTTGCGACTGGAGTAAGACTGTCAGTGGCCACTGTTAATGTTTATCCAGCAATGTTAAAAATGCAATGTTAACCCGTTACATTTTGCAGTGCCTGATGGAGTCCATTGTAAAGCTGTGTGTACGAGTGTTGCTGCATACCTTATGTCTGTGAAACTAATTTTTGTGCATAGTCGTGTCACGATTCTCCAAATCTTCGATTCGACTTTCGATTTAAGCATTTGTTAGATTATGGAGTCTTGATTTGTAAAGACCAACAGATCATAGGTTTTATGCCCTGACAGCTGTCATTCCCATTTTCAATTCATTCTTTAAAAAGATAGGCTTAATAGTATCAAGTGTGATATAACTGCCATATTTTTGGGGGAATGTATGTACCACACTAAGGACATATGGGCAAATTTAAATATTTTATTTAAAATGGGGAAATCACCAATATTCCTTTTGATTTCAATAATTGAAATTAAAACTTAATTTTGATTGATTTAGAATATAAATTGCAACACCCCTATTGGTGCATGACGTGTTACCATAACTTGTAACCCACAAAATCAAATTCAGTCTAATCCTTACAAGCCTGCAAAAAAACAAAACATAATTTGCATAATACCGTGTGTATTAGGAGCCACACTCACAAGGTAACGTTTTTCAACTGCACTGGCTAATCTTTGTGTGAGAATACTCTTTTGCTCATGAAGATATCCGGGACAAGTTGTTCCATGTGCAGATCACATGTGTTAATTTCAGTGTTTTGGCATCTTTTTTTCTCTCTCTGTTCTCCTGTCTTTTTTTATAGACACATCACAGACTCGCAGGTGCTTATGTAAAAAGTCATTTCACAAGTCATTTCACAGTCAGCTATAATGTCTTTTCAATGACTGTCCTCCACCACAGTATTAAAATGATTTTGTTGCCACATTGAGCTCATCTTGGAGCTTCTGTGGTGTATCACTTTAAATACGGAAGTTGATGAATAAAACCTTGGCATTTTCCTCAATCTATTCAACATTTCATGGTTGGAACTCGTCATTTCCATGTCAAAATGTGCACAAAGGAAAATGCATCTGCATTCATTATAAATATGAATCCATGTTTTCCCAAACAACATTCTGTACAGTAGTGGGTGATTCTTTCTTTATATTTTCTTTGATGCACCACTAAGTGGTTTTTCAACTTTACATTTATTAGCAACTTTGTAACCTTAAACGATAACATGTAGTGTTGCATTAAGCTCATTGACTCCGATTTTGGAACTATTCCACCATATATCCTATTTTTCCTGCAGGGAAGCAGCACAGCAGTGACTTTTCTCGCCTGGTTGCCCAGGTTCGGGGTCGCCTAGAGACCACCAGGCAGACTCTTATCAAACAGGAAGTCGTGGAAGGAGAGGATGCACAGAAAACACACTCTGCAGGTACTGCACCAATCATTACCATTCTCAAGGAATAAAATATTACTCTAGCCACAGGAGACGTTTAAGCATTTCCGCTACCCTTCAGCATACGTCACCTGATCCCCATGGTAACGCCATTGATTGCTTTGTGGCATTCTATTTTTTTTTTTAACAATATGCAAAAGGAGCCATGCGATGCAGTGTGAGGAGGATGTTGTGACTTCCTGCTGGTTGTGTGTATGTGTGTATGGGAGAGAGCGTGAATGAAGTGCTCTCAATTTATTGTTCCATTCTTGCCAAATTCACAACATGGCTGCACGCCATTGTTAGGCACGTCAGCCAATAAAGATGCGTCAATAAGAGAAATCAATGTTG
The DNA here is from genome assembly GCA_028570985.1 of Heterobranchus longifilis. Taxonomy (NCBI): domain Eukaryota; kingdom Metazoa; phylum Chordata; class Actinopteri; order Siluriformes; family Clariidae; genus Heterobranchus; species Heterobranchus longifilis. Next base: position 4,481 of record JAOVVB010085743.1, read on the forward strand.
CTGTATTTTCAGTTGAGAACAATTTTAGCAAATGTTAAAGAGGATGTGCAGAGACTGTCAGATGGAAAAACCTACAATTTTTAGATTATTTCATGTGTTAGTAATTCATAAGCACTTTTTAGTCTTCAAAATCAGTAAAAACATGTTTATATTTTCCATATATTTTGTAATTTTGGCCCACAATCTTTTGTGGTTTACTCTCATCGCTCTCTCATTGTTATGGGCCGCAGCAGGCAGCTCTTTGCAGTGAAAAAACTCTAAAAACCAACTGTACGCTATCTGCACAGCACCAAATGTCAGATGGACACAGTTCGTGACCAGCTGGTGAACATAGTGGAGAATTTAGCAGCTGAAGAGGCCAGATATTTTCCTCAGGAGTTAGTGGAGACCAGAAGCGGAGCTAAAAGAGAGTGACTATTGGACTTACATTCACCAGGTCGCCAGAAACACAGAGCAACATTATCAAGTCGTAACTGTTGTGTAAATAAGCAACTGTTCAACATGTTCATACCAATTTAAAATGTGACAATATAGCAGTGTTGTGTTCACAATTTGTTTCCACTGCCCCCTAGTGGCAAAAAAAAACAGTTATTGCAGGTTTTAACCCTTTGGTAATAGAAATGCTCTGCCAGTGCCTGCATTGGTATTTTTGCTTGTAATGTCATTTCTTGGAGTATCTTCAAATGCTTCATACCCCTAAAATCTGAACAACCTCAGCTAAAGGGTTATGCAAGTCAATAAACCATAATAATTGATACAGGTATTGAAATTGTGTCATACATAACAATAATTACAAAAATCAGACATGCTTTTTCATCAGATTTTAATAAATAAACACATAAAACACATTGATCCAAAAATGTCTGAATATAGAAACATGAACAAAATATGTCTTAACACTCCATAAGTTATTTGAATGATGAACATTGTTTTGCGTACAACGTGCTGACTCGTGCTTTCTATAGCAAAAAGAATGAATGCTCTTGCTATTATGGTTCTTATTTTAGATCAATTTAAACAGGTTCATGCAAACCGCGGCCGCCCTCGTGAGGTACGTTTTCAGAGGGTCAATTAAGTTGGGCTCACACTAACTAAATTAATTTAATTAATTAACAGTGTGTTAATTCGTATGCAGTATACAAATGAAAATGCACACTCACAAATTGCATGACACTGTCCGCTGTGTGAGAGGCTCGGTATTTGTGATAGCACCAACATGACCTTAAATCTGCTTTTTCCATTTGAGACTATGTGGAAATCTGGTGTCCAAAGGACACTATAGGCTGTCAGGGGCATTCATTTCTCTTGACAGGTAATTTTTCCAATGTTTGATTATATATTTTTGCCTCCTCCAGACCAAGTCACAGAATCAAAAGGCTGCCCAGTGATGAAGGTCGAAGACGAAGAATCTGACGAGGAGCCATCTGAGAGCAGGATTGAGCTGTCGTCCAGCGCCACCGACAGTGACGTGTCCATCAGCAGGTGAGGCTTTGATAATGGAAACATCCTGATTCACTGAGGTGACACCCTCAAACCTTGCCAACTTTCTGCAGTTAACATATATAAGTGTAATTTCACAGTGATAATGAGAAGATGGTTTGGACCTTGAACACCTCTCTGATTTTATTTTGAAAAGGCAGTAACTCTCGTAACTCTTACAATTCATAAATCCTTGAGGATATTGCTGACTATTTTCATTTCAGAAATATGAAATAATTTATTTTTAAACCCCTCGTGTGGCATTCACAGGACAGCATTGTATTACGTGACTCATTTCATATTTGATTAGCATTTCTTATAAACTACGTCATGGTAATGTCAATTATTGTGGTAACTCAATCTGAGTTAATTGCATTCAGACGTAAACATGTTGGGGGGGGGGGAAGGAGACAACAGTCTCTGAAAGCCTGCCTGTATCCTGATTACTCAGAAACAAAATATGGCCCAAATGCCTAATATATAGAAAATAATCTTCCTCACATTAAACATTTTACTTATGATGTAGAATATAAGCCAACATATAAATCAGCTGTTCTACACAGTGAGACAAAATGAACCAGAAATGACAAAAATGTACCTGTGCATTGATATTGCATAGCTAGATAGATAGATAATAATAATAATTTTATTGTCAGATCAAGTCTGACATTTTTCCATTTGCAACATAAACAAAGACAAACATGAAACAAGGTGCACACAGAAGACAACGTTACATTTGATCCTGAGGTTCCTGACAATCCCTGTCCCTAAAATCTGTATACCTCTCATGTACATGACACCTCTTTTTTTAAATTGAGATTTTTATTTGGCATATCCTAAGTAAAGGGAAGGCAGTCATTAAACATTAAATTGGCGCTCACATTCATATTAAAAATGTCCTGTCACTCACACCACATCTATTCCCTTGATTTGTAATTTATCTCATAAAAAGAACTTTCATTGGTTTGTGTAAACATGAAATGACGGCACTAAATGACACTTTTTGCAGCGCAATGAATAAACAGTGTGAAGAAAAAGGAACACGGCTGACTCATGTGCAGTATAATAAGAAGGATTTCAGTTTAAACCTTGAAGGTTCTCAGTGGGACTAGTTATCACTTGCTTTCACACCATGGAATAGACTGCTTCTTTCCGCCTTTATATTCCCCTCCTATTCTACAGTCACCTGTTGTACTGTGTCACTGCAGGGAAATACATCCTGCCTGGTTTGAAGGAATAATTATAGCTTTAACATCCCATATAAAAGGCACATATTCTATTAAAATGTTGTGGGCTGATTATCTTGAACATAGGACACCCTAATTAACATTAGCTGTCATTTTTGTTTTGCAATTTTGCATTCAGAAAGCCCAGATTTACAGGCAAGTTCTAAACTTCCCAACAAACCTGATTATTTGCCATTTGCAGGTCTTTTTTTCATGCAGACCTGCAGACCTTTTTTCATGTCTTGAATTCATGCAGGTGTGCAGCCTGAGCTCAAATATACCTTTGAGTATTAATTGCAAACAGCAAAGATGACTTCTCTAAATAACGCCTAGCAGCCAAAGACGAACTCCGCCTCCACCCCATTACAACTGATAATGACAGACTCTGTTAACAGAGTGCTGCAGGGAAAGTTATTCAGGACAGGTTGTGACTTTTAATCCAAATCCTATTCCCTACACGCCTTTCTGCCTTCTTTGTTCATATGATAGATGGTGATTTGGCTGTGCTCTTGACACTTTATTTATTTGTGCATGCAGCATGTACAAGGAGATAAACAGATTGTCGGTAAGAATTGGATTAAGGTAAAAAAATGTAGAATCAAGCCCTGTAACATTGTGGCCTAAGAGACTTCCCTTGTCCTTTCATACACTTTAGAAGGTCATGGGAAATTAATTTGTTGCAGCACATATGCCCATCTCCTCAGGTATCACCAGATAATTAGTTGCCCTCGGCACACTGCAACTGTGCCAATAAAACTTATCTTCATTATGACAGCTGGAGGTTACAACAACAAATGCAAGTTATAACTAAAAACCTTCTCTCTAATGATGATTACATTCAAAGATTTTTTGATAATGCTTGTGGATGGTAGCTATATAGAAGGACTCAAAGTATGTTTTCAACCTCCCAAGGCCAGATATGAAGAGCTGCATGCAATAAGTTTAGTCCAAACACCCACAATATGATACACATCTACTATGTACCAGCAATCAAATGAGGACTTATTAAAGTTAAGGTTGAGTTGAGTTGAGCAGAGGGGTGTTAGGAAAACAACAGAAATAATCGTATATTTTGGGAGCATTTTAGTTTGAAGGTGGGTGTTTGGCTGCCGGGGCCTCACTGAAAATATTATTGTGTGTGTGCATGCGTGCACACATAATAATATTTAGTGTGTGCGTGCGTGTGATCGTGCGTGTGTGCGTAATTAAACTGGGCTAAAAAGCCACAAAAAAGTCAACAGGCTGAGATAAATGCAAAATATAGTTTTTTTTTAATTAAGACATCGGTGTAAAGTGCAAAAAAAAAAATTCTAAAGGGTGGATAAAAACAGCAGCAGTCACTTGACTATCATCAGTGCTGCTGACGTGTGCCTCACAGAACAGATATAGACAAAGATAGATACCAGGTGTGACCAATCAGTCAGCAGGTGCTACTAATTACATGAGACCAACTCACTGAGGTGAAAAATATGACTGCCAAATCACAATGTCATGTCAAACAAGTGTGTGTGTATGAATGTATGTATGTTTTTTTTTAAATTTTGTATTTATTTATATTTATTTTTTTATTATTTTTATTCATCAGTGGCAGCAGTACAGGAATGAAACCACACTGAACAAAGTACTATAAGAGTTAAAAGTAAAAAAAAAAAAAAAAGTTTCTCCCTTAAACGTGTGCATGCATACAGACTGGATGTGCAACATGGAGGTTATTGTAAGTTATACAGGTTCTCTCTTCTGCTCAAAGCTCCTCTGTTTAGGAATCCATGAGAACTCTGTCTCTTTAAATCACTGGGGAACGCCTGCTTGCATTCATCTGCATGCTGTACATTGAATATCACATTTAGTTTGATAGCTGGTGGATCAAAGGTCATGTTAGATTGCTTTTCACCACATTTCTTGTTGTTTCTCTGTTTCTTAGTCAAGTAAGACCTCAATTTCCCATCTTCTTTAAGACTAATTATTTGTCAGGCCTGGCACTATCACTGTTCTGCTTTTTATTTAAGCACAAATGCCATGTAGGGATATCCCCAAGGATGACGGTGCTACCAGTTTCTAGTGTATTATTAATATATTTCGCAGTTTGTATGCTGAATTTGTATGGCAATCTGCATTTCTTCTAGATAGTGCAGCACCTTGTTTTATTGGCTAGAGATTGTACATGTTTTTAGTCGACGCAGTTTGCGTATTTCAGTTCCCATTCCAATTAATTTCTCATTCTTTCGTGGGCGATCTTTGTCTTGTCCCCATTTGTGATATCTTATAAAGAAATCATCTTTTAAAAGTCTGAACACTTTCATTTCCTTGCATTTTATTTGCATTGTATGTCCCCTGTTGGAAGTGTGTTTTGATATTAATAATAATAATAATAATTATGCAAGATATTGTTTTCTCCATCAATTTTAATTTGCACAATATGTTTACTAGACTGTGTGGGTGCAACTCAATCACTTTTGACCAATTTATTTTCATTAATTTGTTTAATTTCATTATTTTTTTTTCATCAGACACTTGAGAGGAATAATGTTTTTTTTCTCTCTCTCTGCTGTTTAAAATTGCAATAGTACAAAACACCAGGATTGCAGAGGTGTTACTTTCATATGCAAATAAAATCAGAAAGTTGACACATCAGTGATTCAAACAACCTCAAAATGTCATCCTCAAAACCCTCACACAAAAACACACATGGCTGCTAGGCAGTGATAGCTGGTAGGTGATAGTAACAGAAGAACTTCCAGCTGTAAAGTTTGTGCCGGAGGAGTTTTAACTAACTGAACTGTCTAGATAAGCTTGTCTAAAAAAACAAAAAACCCTGCAGAATGGCCTTATCACATTAAAGTAACAATAGAGTAGTCATTTTTGTTATCTGTAGTGGGGAAGCCTTTTTATTAGGAGCGCTGACAGAGCAGGAATGCACATGAGTAATGAGCCCAGCTTTACAGTACATACACCATCACACCTACTCAAAACACCCGAGTCTAAAAAAAAAAAAAAGGTTTTATTCATAGTTCGCAGAGTATCGCAGTCTAACTGCACTAAGTTTGTTTGCTGAAACAGCAAATGCCCTATATCAGTAAAACTTTGTAAATACATGTTCTCTCTTTCTCTCATTACAGTTCTATTTCTGACATCTTTGGTCCAGAGCCTGCCACTGCCAGAAACCCTGAGTAAGTGATTCTGCTGTCATTGATACCGTCAAGAAAAGTCATAATTTAAAGTTATTTACTGCGTCACCCATTCATGCTAGGAATGCTTCACATTCGTATTTGCCATTACAAGTAATCGCACATTTGCTGTCGGGATTGTCATTCAAACACAAGTTACATTAAGAAAAGCAATTTCAAGTGGAATTGTAAAAATAGGTCAAATGAAAATGAAGACCTTTTTGGTTTCAGTTTTTGAAACATGTTCCTCCAAGCTCAGTTTGAACATGTGGTGCAGCTCATGTTAAAGTGTCCCGTGACCTGACGGTGTAAGGACTGTATTTATGAGACCAGGGAGCAGAGGTGTAGCAGAGCCTCGTAGATGCATAACATTCAATGCGACTCCCTTCTGTCAGTTAAGGAGGACCGTCCCGTGTGCTCCGTTTTGTTAGAGCAGTATCTCTAGCGCAGGTAGGAAAACGTCTCCCTGCGTGTTCTATCTGTGACTTGCGTTCGAATCAGGTTGAAATTAATGTCTCGTTACGTCTGAATATTAAAATAGATATTTGGTAAGTTTTAGGATATTTCCACAAAAAAAAACTGGATCTAATAGAAGTAACGCCTTGACATTCCTCCCCTTTCATTGCTTTTGAGCAAGCCTGTCGAGAGGCGCTTAATCGTGGCCCCGCAAGCCGCAATAAAACAAGAAGAGCAGCTAAGCCTGCAGTGCTGCCTGCTTTCATCGATGTTGCTTTTCACTCACAGCTCAAGGTTGGACAGGTTGTCCCCAGTCTCCTCTGTGACTGTTGCATCCCCTTTTCAAAATAGGAGACGATAACACGACAACCAGAGAATTTCAAGGAGACGGCGTAGAAGTGAAAATGAAAGTGATTTATTTTCATTTTACCTCGCAAACAAGAAAGTTTCTCAAAATGTGCGGGAGGACGGGACAAGGTGGCTGTGCCAAACACCGATACTAGAAAGGCGTCGCGATACCCTGCCGCTAAAAACGGTACAATACCACATTTGAATCAAAGTACCGGTACTTTAAGAATAAAAGGGTTTTAATAAAAGCCGTGCAGCGTTAGCCTCAGCTTCGATAGAGAGAAGCAATATCTGTCTGTTCAATATGTCTAAAAGATAAGAGGGTGAACTCTTTACAGCATACTCCTTTTTTTATTGAAGGCCCCAAATGATGATTTGGCTGGAACTGTAATGCTTTTCCTTGAGTTTGGGAACTTCATTTGTTATCAGAGGCAGCAAGCACTCTTGTCAACAAACAGTTTTTCTTGTAGTTGGTGTCCCTGAGCTCCTGATGATTGTTTAGACAACTTAACATCCCAGGGAAGATGATTTTATCCAACTGTCTGTCAGAGTTCTGTCAGCAAATCTAATTGAGGCAGCGGTAGTCGTATTTCAAACCAATTCAAGCTGTGGCTGGTGGGTTGAATACTGAGACTTAGTACATACTGTGTTTTGGAAGGCTGCTTTGTTTTTCTCTGTTATTTGGTTACTGGGTTGTTGCTGCTGTTTTCTCGGTCAAATGATTTTGATAATAACACAGCTCTTCACCCCAGAGGACTCGCATTATAACTGCACTGACCTGGTGCTCATTTACTAGTGAGCTGCGCACAAATGATTCCTTTTAGTTACAGGAGGTGGTGCCGCATTACATACGCAGCATTGCATCTTCTATCCCTCTTATTTCTTCTGCTGGTGGTGTAGCCACGTACCAATAACAAACTGAAGTAAATGAATCAGTGCTCCAGACTAACTTTTTTACATTTGTTGCACTGGTGCACCTAACTTTTTAATTTTGGTGCACCAGCACATAATTTAAGTGGTGTACCCAGCATTATTAGATCATAATGTCTCATATGTTATTACCGTATTTGTGCTTGTTATATATGTACATAATGCTATCAGGTTAGATAATCATCCCTCTCGACTTCAAAGTGAAAGTGTGTGTTAACTGTGTGACAGTAATAAATAAAGCGTTCACAACTCATTACACCACTACAGCAGTTTTAATGTAAACACCCACAGGAAAAGATAAACATGAAACCATAAAAAAAATAAAATCTAAAATGATAAATAGTCTAATAAGAGATTCCAGATTCCATAGTTAATGCTTATTGAATATCATATTATTCATATCTGAATAATAACTTTAAATTTGTTGCATGTCTAAATACATTTTAACATTCCTAACCAGTTAAAATGATACCATGTCCTCTTCTGTGTCCACTTTGTTTTTTTACAATACTGATTTGGAACAATGCAGATGAAAAATGTAAAGAGAGAACATTTTCATTGCACACTACATTTGTGCAAGAGTTTCATCTTAATACATGACGAATTGTCATGTGCATTTGTCAAATGATGCCTAAAATATCATGTTATTTTGTGGCACATAAGTACAGTTTAAATTAAATATTATCATTGTAATGTGCTGTATGATACTTATGGATTTTAGTCATTCAAAATTCATATCCAACACTTGACTTAAAAACTGAAAATCAAACTGGGCTTGGATGTTTGTCTACTTCCATCTGTAAAACTGCTGTGCAGTAAATCTTCATGTCTGTACTTCACTATGGTGATATTTTGAATTGTCGTGCTGCCTCATCAACACTCAGTTGTTAAACCCTGTGTACCACAGTGCTTTACGCTTTATCACAAATGCAAAATGTCGTACTCATATTTTTTCTCCGTATCACACGGTTGGATGGACCTCCTTACAGACGAGAAGAAATAGCCATCTCATATTATTGATTTACAAAGCTGTTGAATCTTCCAACCTCACATCTCTCCTCTCATTTAAATCAAATCACTACAGTACACAATCCAGTAACTACTTAACCTCATCCCTCATACTAATGTTGGCAGGACTGGTTTCAGATGCACCTTTTTTTAAATTGAATTATCTGCAAACTGTCCTCAAACTACAGTACGTCCCCCTCGTAGATTTTAAAGCTTAGGAAGTGATGGTTTGAATTATTCTTGCAGCTGTTTTTAATTCCTTGTCAGTTGTGTTGTGTCCTTTGGAAAAGAGATCAGAATCTCAATGAGACTGCCTGATTAAATAAAGATTAAATAAAAAATGATAGCACACAGGGCAAGTCTGTATCAAGGACATAGAAAGCTTTGCTGCCACACTACTGACAAAACCACAGAGG
>JAOVVB010085754.1:0-13506 GCA_028570985.1 Heterobranchus longifilis
AGAGAAACGTAATTTCGATCCTCTGTATGTCCTGTACATGCCTGAGAATTGACAATAAAGCTGAATTGAATTGAATAAAGCTGAATTGAAGAAACCAGCAAAGTGAAACAAAGTGTTATATGTTTAGTGTAAATTCAAGCTGTATTCATTTGAGTGGATAAAATGATTTGACTGATTTTTTTATTTATCTGGCAGGGGCCACTATTTCTTCTCAGTTTATGCGTCCCGGATGATGGTGGCTCAAGGTCAGGGTTTGATAGTCACCATTTCATCTATGGGGGGGCTGCGGTATCTCTTCAATGTGCCATATGGTGTTGGTAAAGCCGCAGTAAGTTCTGCTCTCATTAAGTCCCATACATGATGTGTTGTATACTTAGATCAGTATAATGAAACCTGTTTTGTTTTGTGGTTTGTTTCCAGTGTGACAGGCTGGCAGCAGACATGGCTGTTGAGCTGAAGCGTAGGGGCGTGGCTTCTGTCAGTCTGTGGCCAGGCGCGGTACAAACGGAGTTGGTGTCTCAGATGATATTGGAGAAAGAAACACCTCAGGGTGTAAATCCCAAGGTAGACTCTTCTCTAACAGCAAATCCTTATCCATGGTAGCTTTTTTTTGGCTAAATATCTGGATTTTCTTTTTCTCAGTTTAAAGATGTATTTGTCAATGGAGAGACCACAGAAATGAGTGGGAAGTGCATTGTCCACCTGGCAAAAGGTAAGATTATACTGTATGTATACTTGTTGCATGGAGGCTGAAATGCAAGCCAGAAAGGTTTTTTATAGAAGTGAGCATTTGAGGAACTATTTGATCTGCACACATTGTTCATTGTAACATGCTTTCAGAAACTCATTTTATTGCTGAAAAGCATTTACTGGTTCAACAGATTTTGTTATGGTGTGTTCACACCGGCCACGTACATTTTCTTTGTATTTGTTACTACAGCTTAAGTCAAGTTAGATTTAATACATTTCTTTCTCTTTTTATTGCATGTTTTAAGTATTTCTTCTGCACTCCAGGTACAGGTTCAGTTTCACCCAATGTATGTTATACTTGGAACAACATTGAAACTGGAAAAGTAACTATTTTTACTCGGGCTGTCCTCGACTAAAGAAATCCTTAGTCGACTAACACTCAACCTTTGTCGGCTAATCAATTAGTTGATTTAATCAACAGATCTGTAAAACTGAGTTTCTCCACAAAGAATCATGCAAAGCACCACTTTAAATCTTGTGTTTACCAGAGATGTGCTCATGAGTTTCTTGGAAATTAGTCATTCAGCATGAAAAAAGCATGAAAAATGACTAATCTACTAAAGAAATCTTAGTTGACTAAGACCAAAACAACTGATTAGATAACTAATCGACTAATTGAGGGCAGCCCTAATTTTTACATTGTATGTTAAAAATCCAATCAACAAACTTGAGAAAAAAAAAGATTTAAGACTTTTTTAATGCCACTCACAATTAAATTTCAGACCAATTTTACAATAACCAAAATTGTAGGCATACACCCAAATGTTGTTTGAAGATTTGTTGCTGCTGATTTACTGTGGTGGGTATTCTGTGAATATGAGTGTTGTTGGTTGTGCTATCCAGATCTGCATGACATTAATGCGAGAGGCATTTGATAAATTCATTAAAAACAAATTAAAATGTTGCCTTTATGGTAGTAGAGCTTGAAGATTGACAGGAAAGGGGGGAGAGAGAGAGTGAGGGGACAACACGCAGCAAAGGGCCGTAGGTCGGATTCTAACCCGGGCTGCTGCAGGACTCAGACTACATGGGGCACGCAATCTGTTGAGCTAGAGCCCGTCCCAAATGTTCCCAATTATTTTGACATTTTACAATGCAATGTCAGAAAAAATGATTCATAAAGTCCTACTTCCCATGTCTGTGCATTTTTAAGACTTTTGAAAGATTGATTTAAGACATTTTAATACCAATTAAGGCCTTATTTTTTAGATTAATTCAAAGCCTTTTAAGACTTTTTAAGAATCCACGGGAACCCTGATTCATGCTTTGTTACGTCTGTCCGCAAGATGACAAGCAAACCATTTTTAAAATGCTTTAAAATGTTTTCTGAATGGAGTTCTGATCGATAAGGGCTGTGCTATGCAGGAGAATCTCAATGCTGATAGGCTTTCAGGACACAGAGTCACGCAAATGTCTCGTTCAAGTTCAAATATTTCAATTTTGCGTGTTTGTGTCATTTGTGTCGCCTGCAGCGAATTTGCATTGACTTTGTATGTAATTGTGCTGCACGAAATGCTCGAAATACAGCCAGTGTGAACACACTCATTTGCTAACTAAGCATACTTTGGTTTCTCTTTGTGCCTGAAAGATAAAAATCTGATGTCTCTGACTGGAAAAGTACTCATGACTTGTGACCTGGCAAGGCGCTATGGGATACAAGATGTTGATGGTAAGTTTGTATCAGATGTCCAAGTTTTTTTTTTTTTAGATTTGAACATAATTCTAATGTTTTGTTTGTCTGTTTATTTCCAGGACGGAGTGTAGCTGACTACACTTCTCTAAAATTCCTCCTGACCCAGGTCCCATATCTCTCCTGGCTGTCAGCTGTTGTCCCTTCATTCCTCCGCCTGCCACGCTTTGTGCTCACCCTGGCTAACAGCCGGTTCTAAACATTTCCTACATCAGTACTGAAGTGGAAGTATCATACTGTGTTTTAACAACATGGTCCAAATTCTAGCTAAACCCATAGTTGACATGTCAGTGGTTTCAGATTAAATCCATTACTAATCGCTAACGGATGACAAAAGCCAAACAATTCAGACTGACGGTATTTACTGACGGAGTACTGTTTAAATTACTATGTATATATACTGTATACACATCCATTCCTACTCAAGTACTAAATGAAAGCAGTTCTATTGAATTTTGAGGTAAACAAAGTAAACATGAAGGATGCTCTATCATATATTCCCTGACGTTAACATTAACACTAATCTCAGCTGTGGGTGAAGCCACAAAATGTGAAATTGAAAATTTATTTTTACTACATATTATGTATTTTCTTAAGCACTAAACAAAACCACAACTATCTAAAGATGACACATTTTACATTTAAATGATTATGTATTTTTTCACTTATTTTTGCATGTTTGTTCTATTTCTATTAAATGCCCCCTCTTAGTCGATTAATCAACTAATCGGTCGTTTTGGTCTCAGTCTAGGTATCAGATTTCTTTAGTTAGTTTAGGAATTGTTTTTAAAAATAAGTTGTATTTTGTTTTTGTTTTGTACAAACCCACTGGATATTAATGGGGGTGTATGTAATAGATAAGCATTGTGGGGGTTTTTTGGCTGGTGAGTGAGGCAAATGTGGCAGCAACTTGCATGTTTTACCAGCTGGTGGCTGGTGCTGATTCCCACCCCTGATGTATGGGTATGCATGTGTCTGTATGTGTATTTAAACATACCTTTGTCCTGTATAGCACTCTTTGATACAACTGCCTATTATTTCTAATTGTTTAATTGTTACCATTTAGTTTGTTCTCTTCTTCCTTCTATTTTTGGTGTCCTTTTTAAATCTGGTGTTATTGTTATTATGTCAATTTACATGTATATGTGTGTGTGTGTATGTATCCCCTGTCCTTGTGTTACAATTAAAAAATATACGTATATATATATTTCTTTTGTCGATTAGTCATTTTTAATGGGTTTTTTTCATGCTGAATGACTCATTTCCAAGAAACGTATGAGCACATCTCTGATAAACACCATATTTAAAGTGGATGCATAATTCTTTGTGGAGAAACTCAGTTTCACAGATATGTCGATTAAATCAACTAATTAGTCAAAAAAATCGTATGAGTGTTAATTGACTAAGAATTTCTTTAATCGAGGACAACCCTACACACAATACTATTACTGCTACTACTACTACTACTACTATGGTATTTGACTGGAGTAACAACTGGTTAAATAAAGAAATGTTAACCCACTGCTGTTTACACTTCTCATTCCTTATGGCAAAATAATAAAGGAATTCAGTACCACAATCAATCAGTCCCCATCTATTTTTCATTTAAAGATCCAGTGTGTAGTAAACATAGAAGAAGAGAGTGTTTGTTTTTGCCTGCCAACATTTTGTTTGTGAGAAGTTTGCAACCAAAATCTGTCCCAATTAGCTTCTTGTCCCTGGAGGCCACCGTAGCTTGTGCATTTCTCCGAAAGGGAGGGGTGAGCGGGATAGTGTTTCAATCTGTTTCAATCTGGAACCTCACCACTAGATGCCGCTAAAAACTACACACTGTACCTTCAAGTGGAATGGTTAAAATAGCTTATTGAGAACCAACAATGTCAACACGGATGATAGTTTTATCCACCTTTAACATGACTTCCAAAACCAAAACTTCAAACTACAACTGTACTCTGTCATCTGCTATCTGGACTGTCTGTTCATGTTGTTGTATTGTATTATTTATGCTGGGTTTCTTTTAACCATATTATAGTATGTTTTTTTATACTTATTGTATTACTTTTTATAGGATGCCTAACAACATCAGGCAAAAGGGACTGCCGATGAAAACTAGCCTTAGCTAACTCGGGTACATTTACATTTGCTGGAATGTTGATTAATTTACACTGTCCCTTTTTTTCAAATAAAAATATTTTTAAAAAATAGCACCTTCAAGCAGATAAAAATGTCTTCAATAAAAAAAGGGGTTGAATCCCTTGCAGGGATTATTATTTAGCATTAACAATGAATTATAATTACTACCCCTGACTCTGAGATGTATATTACTAAAACACAGCTGCCTTGTTTTCAGTGACATGACTTCATGTCTGAAGCTGATATGAATTCAGCATATTGCTCAAGGACACACAGTATCACTGCAACACTGCTGATTGTACGCTTCCATCTTGTTTATATTACAAAGGATAATCTAACTGGCTGTAAACTAGCTCTTGTTAAACATCTCTGGGTCTTAATTGTGGTGATATTTTGGGAATTGATACAGGGCCATAGATATGGTTTTAGAGGTACTGAGGTCAAGTCCCCCAGTGCACATTTTATTTATTGACTTAAATGTTCAATTAACTGTCCAATTATGTTTTCTGTAAATTGTAGTCCTCAGATTGAAAGTTTAAATGCTGTTTCAAAGCCTTCTCTATACTGCCAGCAAAAAAAAAACATATTGTGGGGAAATACTGTCTTCTTTATTCACTTATTTGTTGGCTCCAAAATAGTTACTGAGTCTAAAACTAGTAGAATCTATCTATAAAATACCATGATGTGTTACATTTTTGAAACATAGAATGCAACATCTCCCATGTTGCTGAAATGCCAACATTTCCAGAAAACATACAGTGTCGTCAGATGCTCTATTTGGTCCAAAGACCTCAGTGGTCTTGGAGGGGGCTGGGGGGTTCCTGTAAGTCAGGCATGTCCAAAGTCCGGCCAATCGTGGCCTGTGGACCGCTTTTAACGGCCCATAGCTTGTCTCTGAAAATATACTATGTGTGGGCTGCCACACAATATTGGTTAATCAAGTTCAGTTGACATTTTTTCCATTCTCCTCACGATGGCAGCACTGTCATACAGTTTGTAGACGTGCACCAACAGGAAATACACAGGCAGAATTAATGTTTGCACAAACAGACAGCAACAAACATTTCCTGCTAGGTAGCAAACATGGCCACAGCAAAGAAGCATAAAGTCCACAGCAAGGACCGGCCAGGCCCCCAGGAAGTGCGCCGACCGTTGAAGCCAATTTGACATAGAGGCCAAACGGTGGTATTACAGCTATGGCGGCCGTCATGTGATGCTATGTCTTTTTACCATTGACTTACATGGTAAAAGAGACATCTTTAAATCTGTGGGTACATTTTTTTCTGTGTCACAAAAATGAGGCGAAATGACTCATTACACTATCATGATTAGATCCATTTGGTTTGACAATGTTTCAAAAGTCTAAAAGAGCCGCAAGATTTAATTATTTAATCGCCATTCAAGTTAACCGGAGCAGTAACTTGGATGTAGCCGGCTCCGTCAGCGGGAGTCTCTCGTGTTCCTGCTCTATGGGCCCAACAGTGCGGAAGCAGAGCAGAAGTAGCATCGTTCATCTGGGGATTTTTAGAGGCAGCAGTTGAGCTTTTTTGGCTTCATGCGCCACTGAGCAGCTTTTACAGGAATGAACGGAGTTCCGCCTCGATCGCTGTGTCCAGGTTTACATTATATTGTATTATACATCCATCGGGCCGGCGCTTTCAGGAGCGGTGGAAAATTTAAGATTTTTTATCTGAAAGCTGAAACAGTTGCGTTTGCCAGGAGACCGTTGCTGTTATGAAAGAGTTCAATGTTAAGAGACATTACGACCTCATACTTCTGTGAAACATCTGGATGTAAGCCAAGCCTCCCAGCAGCGTTTGTTTCTTACACAGGTGAAGTATTCAAAGGAAAACACTACCAGGGCTGACAGTTATGACATGGCGATGCTAATCGTGAAACACAGAAAGCGTTTTGCAGAGGGCTAATTTGTTAAAAACTGTGTACTGAAGATGGTGGAAAACATTTATGTATTGTATGTGATTTTAAAAAAAAACTCATGATGCGAGAAGCAGTTGGCCCCCCAGGTATTTTCACATTATGTAATCTACAAAAGGGGGGCCTTGCAAAAAAGTTTGGGAACCACTGCTGTAGCCTAAATAAATTAAAAAAATTAAACTCATGTTATTTGCTGCTTTAAGTTAGGACAGTATGAGTTGGATTAATGCAGTGTTTAAATATAAGAAGATGATGATTCTCATTGAAAAGCATATGAGATGTTTAGGGGCCTGGTTTTTTTTGTGTTTTTTTTTTTCTTTGAAGGGGGGGGGCTGGGGGGCTGTGGGTGGGTGGTTTGACGTGAAAATGTTTAGCCTACTGCCACGGATTTACTATACAGGCGCCTCCTCCCTCCAATCCACGAGCTGCTCTCCCAGACTGGCACACCCACCCACCCCGCCGTCACTGTGGGAGAGTCGGTTGGGCCTTCTGGGCTTCCTGGTCCTCAGCTCCGCCTCGCCTCGATCTGGCCGGACAGCGAAAACACTTCTCAGTTAAAGAACAAAAGCAACAACGGATGGACCGAGGAGGACGAAGTAACGGCGGCTCAAATTCAGACCTGAATCTCACGGATTGAGAGATTTGCGCGCTATACGGCTGGACTTAGCCGACGGCTGAACTCCTACGAAAGGGCGACAAACTTGGTCGCCTCGCATCTTTGTATCCCGACTGTAATCCGTCGAGGTACTTGATAAATAAGACAAGGGTCAAACCGACAGACGGACGGTATTGTTTCCCTGGCCTTCCTCTAAACTTCGGCCATAAAAAGCGGAGTAGCAGAGGGGAAGCTCTGGCTTTCTTTTGTTTTCTTTCCGCTCAAACGGACCTCGGGGACAACGGGTTATTTCGGCATTTTCGGTAAGTTTATTTTTATGTTTCACTGAAGCGTGTCTGGCGGCGAAGTGCGCCTGTGCAGTGTGAAGCGTTTTAGTTAGTACGCCATAAAGGGGGAGACACTGGGCTGCTATTGTGACTGGTACCGAGAGCAACTTTTATAGCTTTTTGTTACACTAAAACAAAGATAGTTCGTATAAACTGTTACAGTGCATCAAAGTAAGACACCAAACACTGGGGGGGGGGCACCACATCGACTCATCCCCGTGCGTTACAATGTGTCACAAATGACTAATACAGTGGTTTCGTAATTGTTTGCCAATGTTTTTGATACACTTGGAGGAAATTTCTCGTATGGCTCAAGCGACCTCGGCCATGACGTAAGCGAACCAAATGCGCAATATTTCCTCTGTTGTCCCAAATAAAGAACAACAACTCTTAAATGAAGAGTAGGCCTACATCGTTACTGTCCAATAAGTTGTTACAAACACCATATTAATGCAATTAGATAATTGCTGCAATTGGACAAAAATGTATACGATTTTTTAAAAAAGGAAATAAATAAAGGAATCACAATTCCTTGTACCAGTATTTAGCCTTCTAACTACCAAACTGACATTTTCATCGTGTCGAAGTGTTGGCAACACCTGTTGCTTAAGAACAAAGTTATATTTCAATTAATTTGTTTTTTCAAAACATTTCACATAAGGAATATGAATGAATTTGGTGTTTGATACCGTTTTAACTGTCTAGACTTGGACTTGAGTATGACTAATGCAACTTATTTCTCCTTCCACAGGTTTCTCTTGTGGTATCCGTCTTTGTGAAGAGGATACGCTCATCTTTCGGGACTGAGAACTTGGGAGTGGAACAAAGCCTGACTGAGAAGGGGTGAGAAAGTAGACTGTGATGGATTTCTCATAGAGCCCCATTCCCCACGCACCCACCCTTTGCGACCAATCCCCCCACTCACACAAAACAAAAGTCAGTCACCACACTTTGGGGGAGGGGAACCTAGTCTGGACAGAGTATACGACTAGTTTCACTGGGAGTTCAAAATAATGAGTGCAAAGTAGAAGGGGGGGAGGGAAAACAGCTGTCAGATAATTGACTTTGAGAATGAATAAGAACTGAAAGTTCCTAAAACATTATCTATACTCTTGGCCGTACTCCCCAGAAGAAACTTTCCTTCTCCCTACAGCGATCTTATCTGTGAAGTGATAACAGTTTTGAGACAAGTAAAAACATCAACGATTAAATCACTGTTTTTTTGTTCTTTTCTAGGTGAAAGAGCCTATATCCCAGATGGCAACCTACAGTGAATATAATGGCAGAAATGGACTACTTATGGGCATGAAGGGGCCTTTTGAAGACAAACTGACAAAGACAGAATCTGAAGGGAAAGTTGAAACTAAACGCTCCAAGGGTTTGCGCCACGATGCCAGCTCAGCTGAAAGCAACGCAAGTGGTGTGGCTAGTTTCACCACTAACCACAACTCAGTTGTGTGCCTGCCTCTAGTGTCAGAGGGACTGAAATTGGTATGGACACAGTCGGATCAAACCCGTGAACTTGACACAATCCCAGAGCTGGTCCAAGCCTTCAACTTATTTCCATACCCATCATCCAGTGAGGTTAACACCCTGGCCCGGGTATGTTCCTTGCCGCTGGACAAAGTTAAGGTGTGGTTTATGGTGCAGAGAATTAAATATGGTATCAGCTGGTCCTCAGAGGAGATAGAAGAGACACGGCAAAAGCTGGCAGTGCCTGAGCTTTGTGATGACTCCACGGAAACAAACGAGGAAGCCAAAGTGAAGAGCAAAAGTTGTGAGGAATTGGTAATTGAGGATAAGGATGGCGATGAAGTAGAGGGCACTCTCTCTAGCCCCCAGAAGAAACCAAAGTGTGCGTCACCAGATTCCTATAAACCAGCCAAACCCACTGTCCCGTGTTTCAGCTCCACCCTCCCACCTCCTCAGGATTCATACTTCTACCGCCCGCCAGCGGACACGCCTGCAAGTACAGCAGCCGACGTCTCCCATGACCTTTCAGAGTCATCTTCACGACAGAACCGCCACGGGCGCTACAAAAAGTCCAAAGCTCAGCTTGCTGCCCTCCGAAAGAGCTTTCTGAGAGAGAACTGGCCTGCGGAGACTGAGCTTAGACGTTTGCAGGAAGAAACAGGGCTGAGCCGTAACGACATTCGTAAATGGTTCAGTGACAGCCGGTACCAGCTTAGGGTTGGCAGAGGAAGCCTTGCTGCAGCCCAGAACTACTCTCGACACACCGGAGGTAAACACGATCAAGAAACTCAACCTCTCCCACTCGTTACACAAAAGACTAGTCAACTAAACGGAGTGAAAGGCCAGGAGGGAGCCCGTAGCAATGGGATTAGAAATTCACATTTCTTTCAGACCTTTTTGTCAAACAGCCTGGAAGCATTTGGGGAAAGAGTCCTTGAGGCAGAAGGATATGATGTTATGGGGGAGCTTTCGGGTGATGGGGACAGTTTGAAAGACGAGGAACAAAGTGAAGAGCAACCCTTACAACTGACCAAGTCCTGCACCACTGAGCCAGATGTTCCACAGGAACCATCAGGTATATTAAAATGCTCTCCCTACTCTTCCCCCTCTGGCAGCCCACCACTGACTGCCTCGCCCACCAAACCGCTTTCAAACAGCATCAGCACATCAAAGAAGTCAGCCCACTCAGCCAAAGCTAGTCCCTCCTTCACATCTACATCCCCTGCCCTCACTCCGGCTGGGCGACCAAGAAAGACCAAGGAGCAGCTGGATATGTTAAAGCAGCACTTCTTGCGCTGCCAGTGGCCCAAGAGTGAAGATTACACTGAACTTGTTCAGCTCACAGGCTTACCTCGGGCGGATGTTATTCAGTGGTTTGGAGACACAAGGTATGCCGTTAAAAACGGCCAGCTGCGCTGGGTGAAGGGGGTCCGCGACCAGTTCTTGGCAGAACTTGCAACCCAGCAAAGTAGCAGTGGTTTAACTAACGGAAGTGGCTCTGGGACATCTCCCCGGGCTGGGGGTAGCCGCAAACGAAAATCTCAAGCAAATTCGGCAATTGCAGATTCCCCTGATATCCAGCCATTGGTAACATATTACCTTTCAATGGGCTCACTACATGAAAAAGACCTTGACACGCTATGCAAGAAATCAAGAATGAGCTACCAGCAAGTGCGAGATTGGTTTGCAGCTCAGGGTGTTGGGGAGACTGAACAAGAACCTATTATTTTTGCTGATTAGAACACTGGAACCAGACTTAAAAACATTTCTAAAAGGTGGCGGAGTGCTCCTCGCATTCTTTGCACCAACAGGCTTAGTTATTACTTTGGTTTAAATTGCTTTAATTCGGCAGGTTTGTAACATCCGGTCTTCCCAGTACAAGCCCAAAGTGAGGTTTGTGTTTTTATATATGCTGCATTTCCTGCTTGTCGTAATATATTTTGGACTTGAATTCTAATTGTGCTGCCCATGTTGCTGTAAATAGGACAGTAACTTGTACACTGGTTTGCTATATTTTTTGAGCTTATTATTTTTGTTTAGATATCACTACTACAGAAGTTTTAGTATGCTATTGTAGCAGTATAATTTAAACTGGTTGTACTTTTGGTACCTGACTGAAGCAGATAAGTGCTCTGGAAAAAATGTCTATGTTGATGAATTTGTTGACTGATCACTGTGTGTAATCATTCCTTTACAGCCAATAATTCCTTGTCATGAAAAGCACACTGGACATGTACACTTTAAATTGACATGTTGCACTTTGGTTTTAGAGCCTGCTGCCATATTCATTAAATCCAGTTATTTTACAAAATATTACTTAATAACTAAACCGTGTCATTCTTGATCCCTTAACACTGAAAATTCATGCCTTTTGAAAACAGTATAGTACATTCAATTCTACTGTCTACTCAGCATATTTCTGAGAGACATTCCCAGATTCTCATTTAGATGCTCTGCTGTAATACTTGCTTTACTATTTCTATACTTTGTCATTTGCATTTAACTGCACATTTTTAACAGTAAATGATAACAGTACTAAGAAAGCAGCAATCACATCAACACCATACAGATGTCAGAATTGCCAACTTCAATTCTGATTTGTACTCATTCATTCAGTCAGTATTTTTATATCTATTTTGTCTTAATAGCTGTAGGGTGTGACTTGATGGTTTATATTCTAGACAAACTAGATAAAATAACGGGTGGGGGTCCATGTACTGTATAAGTAGCAAAGGGTCTGAATCCAAAGAAAAAATACCTTTCTGTAACTCCGATTATGATTTCTAGCGTGAACAACATACATTCAGGTTATCAGTTCAGAAAAACTCCACACACTAATGTACTTGTTAGTAGACCTATAGGGGGCAAAGTGGGCTTTAAATGGAGACAGTTTAGTTAATTAGAAATACTTGGATAAAGGTTAGATGATCAGAATGTTGATAAAGCAGTGTCCACCACCGTGTTTATGGAAAGTTAATGCAAGTGTCATGCTGTGGGGAAATGTCCATAACGCTTAGTGTCTTCCTTTGCAGATGTTTTCCATGTATTCTCTCCTGTTTGAAACATTTCTCATTTGCACAATTGTGTCACTGGAAACCAGTAAAGGATTTGCCTTTCTAAATTGTGTGCAAGCAATGTTTTTTTGTGTGCTGTAATGACTCCAAGTGATTCTGACTGATCAAATTTATATTTTCGTTAATGTAAATTCTCTGTTGTGAGCAAAAAGCAATCTGCAGAAATAGTTATGTAATATAAATTGATGGTAAAAAAGTGTATTGCCATAGTCATAGCCATTAGTCAACCAATGATAAATAAAACAATGGTAGTTAAATCCATCAACAGAGGAACCACATGGTAACATCAATAGAACATCCATGTAAACTTAACAATTATGACAACAATGTACAAGATATTCAATTATTGGTGCCAGCTGTTACTGGGCAAAAACAAACGTATCTCCAACGAAGACGTGACAGTGCTGATGAACACATGTATGGCTAAAAACGCCATAACTGATTAAAAAATGTCCCCAGCATTGTTGTGGGCCATTTAATTAATGCCTGGGTGACTGCATTGAAAATCCACTCATAAACGGGAACTGGAAGACATTAGGAGTCTGACGCTGAGTTCTGAGGAAAACAGAAATGGACCGACTCGCTATTACCTCACAAAATCTTCCCATCAAGAAAATGTAGACATGATGCAATGTTTCACAGAAAATTATTTGTAAAGTATTTCTTACCTTGTAGGAGTGCTAAAGGTTGTAGGTGTTCCTTTTTAAAACAGAGGAGAAATGATTTTTTATTAAAGATGGAATGCATTTAATTTCTGAGTTGATTAAGCATAATGTATCCAGTTTAATCACAGAAACTATAGTAGAGCTACAGAACTATCTTTGCAATGACACTTACTGTGTACATGTTCATGTAGAGAACTATGGGTCGATATGGAGGTAGCTGATACGGGAGTCTGACAGAAACAGAAAGAGGTCACAATGTAAAGTTTATAGTTGAATATTTAATTAGCACTAATGAGGACCTGGTCTATGAATGTGTAATTATTATTGAGTGTGAAAATTCATTCTTGACCTTGGAAATTGTACTAAATTAAATTGTTATTTTTAAAGTTTGGATTAGTAGAAGATATAAACTGCAAAAAAACTCACAGCATAAAAGCATGATTATGTATGTATGATTGGTAATTAAAAAATAATAATTTAAAAACAAATACAAAAACAATACAAAGAATTGTATTAAAAGTAAAAAAAAATAACAGGAAAACTCATCTGTGATGTAATATTCACAGGAAATAATCTACTCAAAATTCATCCAAATGCCTTGTTTAACCAACTTCCTGCAGTTATTCATTCACTATTTGGGTTAATTGTACTGTTTATCAGTACTTCTGTACTGTTATTGTTATGCATGTAATATAATATGAAATATCCATAAAATATGTTACTAAAGCTGGAGAAATACTTGCTGTTTAACCCTGGTTCACGTAGACACCACGTCAAAAGCAATATAATTCCTTTGTTTTTATTACAGAAAAAAGCAGTTAGAATCATTCACAATGTTCAATTT
>JAOVVB010085774.1:0-13505 GCA_028570985.1 Heterobranchus longifilis
ACCCCCCCCCCCCCCAAAAAAAAAAGCAAAAAGCAAAAATCCTGTCAGATGGGGGACTCTGGGACAAAATCTAATCAAATGGAGGTCTAGAGGACGGAAACTATCGGAGAAAAAAAGTATATATACAGAAATAAACAAGTTTGGAGAAATAAATAGGGGGTAAATGCAAAGGTAAAATAATAAATAAATAAATGTAAAAATGAATAAATACAGAAAAAAAATAAAAGGGAAAATTAAAAAGGAAAATATGGAAATTAATACAAATGTAAATAAATAGAAAAGGAAATGAAAACATAAATATCAATTTATGTCAATTTGATCAATTAATTACATTACATTTATTTTAATATTGTTTGGTACATTTAATAGCATATTCATTTATTTATTGAAACATTAATGTATATATTTTTTATTTTGACAGCTTCCGTCCTCCATATTATGAATTAATGTCTTTATTTTTAAAATATATTTATTTATGCCTTTATTTCTTATTTATTCTACATTTATTTTTAAATATATTTATTATTTTTTAAATGTAATTATTTATTTATTTGTTATTTTCCCTTTGTATTTCCCCCCAAACTTATTAATTTCTGTGTATTTATTTTTTATTTGGGCAGCATCCGTCCTCCATAGAGGGGGGGGTTGAAAAAAGATTGAGAACCTCTGATATATATCATGGTAAGTCAAAATAAAAATGGGTCCGTGACCCATTTTTATTGGTCCGTGGACCCTAACTTTGGGAGAGCCTGCTGTAGTGTATGCACTGTATATGTGCAGTGTTGTACAGGCAGTGTGTTACCATGTTTCTCTGTGTGTGATCACGGGACACACGCGTCAGCAGCAGCAGTTTGAGCTGCTCTGATGATCGTCACAGCTGAGTGGAGGGCAGGCAGCGCGGCGTGTCGTCATCATCTCCTGCTCTTCCTCCTCCTCCCTGGTGGACCGTGTGTAAGCAGTCCGAAAGATGAACGGCGATGTGTCGGCCCGTGTTTGCTTACTCATCGTCCCACGTCTGCTGGAGCAGGAAGTTAGCAGCTAGATTCTCATTCTTGTCGCAGGCGAAGTAAGCCTGGATGACCAAACCTTCAGGAAAGCCCAGTGCTTTTAACTGGAACACAACACAAATGTTCATGTTACACTAGGGCTGCACAATTCTGGTCATTGAGATCACGATTTTCTCCCACCAATTTTTAAAGAGAAAATGTTTATTGCAGTCCATATTGACAGTACGATATGATCATCAGCTAAAGGACAACAGGGACTTTCCACTTGTTTTTTTTTTCAAGGTGCTTTTGCTTGCAAAATAACTTTACTGTACAACTTTTTGCAGTGTAAGCACAGCATTTTTGGGGGTGGATTAATTGTTGTTGTTGTTTCTAAAAAGCTTATTCTTTGACTGCAGAAATTAGGTGCATTGTTGATGCAAAAGATCTCCCCACTAATATAAACCCAGCAGTGTCATTGTCACATACAAATATTTTATCTACAAAGTAAAAAAAGTAAATCATGTGTGACATTGCTCCATGACTGCACACCATACACTATGATCAAAATAGAGTCTACATCAATACTTACATTCAGTATACAAAGAAAAATAAATATTCTGTCATAGGTTTGCATACTTTAGAAAACAATGAATATGTTCATTTTAACCCTGTTTTGATCATAGCGTGAGACAACAGGGTGTTTGCAGTAACGTTCTATAATGAAGCTGTAAATTCAGACGGAGGGCAGCAGTGATGAATCTGTATACTGTGTGGATGGAAACAGAGGAAAGTGATGAAAACTGAAACACATACTGGATGTGATCCATACTAAATGAAGAAAAGAGATTTTCCCCACAACTTCATGGTTTAACCTGCTGTGGAGACGGTGGTCATTACAAACTAGCGTTACCTCGTCCTCCTCCGTTACTACACAGAGAGACAGATCAAGAGTCCAGATGACTACAACTATTTATAAACCGAAGTAGTTCTGAACGACTGCCGTTGTTTTTGTTGTCTTTTAATATTTCAGCTCCAATATGTAGGTGTCAGTATATGGCGTCAGTAAGGGTTAGCTAACGTTAGCTAACTTTAGCTACGATTTTCTACGTGAACTTACCTACTAGAACAACTGTTCCCAGAGGTCTGGTGAAATGCCGTTAAAAACCTGCGTTGCCTTAAAAACACAGAGAAGTTGTCACAGCACTTTGTAAATGCCTGCCGCTTCTAACTCGAGGGGTGTTTAACATAAAGCTTTAACCTCAGGTTTTAACATTAATGCAGACATGCATGTTAATGTTAATGACTCCTACAGACTGAAGACGGAGGTTTTTGATCCAAATCTGCCGCTGTTTCTCTGGGAGTTTTAATTTTTTTTAACTTATGTACTACTATTTTCAGGACTGAAAAGTAGCCCGTGTTTTTCCTGATTTGATGGATCGGAACAGCTGTAAACAGCACAAATCACAGTCATCAGTGCAGTATAGTCTGCCTCCAGTTGTCTGCCCTCCATCTGGAAAGCTCACCGTGTGAGACGTCACATGCAAACAACCTATAGAGTGGTTAATAGAGACGGTGGTAACTGACCCTCTCGATGGCCTCCTTCTCCTGGGGGGTGACCTGGATGTAGTTGGTGTGTGGTGACCCCTGTGCTTCAGCCCCCTCGCCCCCCGTGTCTCCACCTCGGGGCTCGTTCAGCATCTGCACAAAACGCTCCTGGTGCTGCGTGATTTGCTGAAAGTAACAACAGGAACAATATCAATACTAACAATTAACTACAAGCATTCAAACAGCAGGCAGTAGACTTTTGTAACATGACTAGATCATTCACAACTGTATATAAATCTTATTTAAATATATACTTAGTTGTTATGTATTAAAGGGATAGTTCTATGAGGTAGTTATGCATCAGTGTGTTAGCTTCATGAGACCCCAGTCTGCACGCCCCCGTTACGGGGAAATCAGGAAAATGAGAAAGCACTGTCTGACGGCAAAGTAAAGCAGTGAAAATATTAAAAATACAGCTACATTTAAACTGATATATATTTGTTCTTATGTGGGCCTTTTTTAGGTGGCTAAATGCGTTTTTCTGATGTCCCCATGACTAGCAGTATTGACTTCCGTCTAATTCTTCATAACAGGGACACGCAGTCCAGGGTCTCATGCAGGGCCGGCCCTGGGTATAGGCATACCATGTGGAGGATTTTTTTTATTTTATAACAGACAGAGTTGAATCCATGGCAGAAAGCCAGTGGTGTGGTACCTGCAGCAGCTGCGGGTTGTCTCTGCCCAGCTGCTGCAGAAGAGCTGGCAGGAGGGCCGGGTTCTGCTGGATGATCTGTCTCATCTGCTGGAACTGAGGCTGGTTCCTCAGGAACTCCAGAGGGTTCCCTGTGGTCACAGAGCCTCCACCAGCAGAGGACACTGGCCCTGCTGGTGGAGGGGACGGCCCGGTTACTGCTGCTGCTGTTTAGAGCACATTTACAGACACATAATCAGAGAGGAACGTCTGTTTCTGAATACTTCAGTGTATTAATACCATAGAATGAATGGTGAAGTGCCTTAAACCTGCATTCTTTCTAATGACCAGCAGGGGGCGACTCCACTGGCTCCAAAAAGACGTCTGGTTGTATACAAGTCAATGAGAAAATGAGCCGACTTCTCACTTGATTTATTACCTCAGTAAACCTTTTCATAATGAGTTTATGGTCTCAATCGCTAGTTTCGAGTCTTCTTCAATACAGCATGATTTAAATTTTGTAAATGATGGTCACATTAAGAAGAAAATAGACGATAAAGCATATGCTTTAGGGCGGGGCTACACACCAACATGTCAATCAAAATAGAGGCTTTAGCAATGCTAACTGGGCCCTGTGTAGAGGCTTTAGCAATAGCTTAGCAAGCACCATTGATACCATAGACGAGACCAGACGAGACCAGACGAGACCAGACGAGACCACTTTGGTAATTTGACTCCTGACTTCTGGGGAATTATGTGATTATTACAACAGTAGCAACAGTTTTCATCACAAACACACCTGATTCAAGAATGTTGTTTATTTTCATTTGAGCAATGCGTATCTCCATCTATGTGGGCTGCTCCCTAAGATCGGTGTGTTTCTACATAAAGCATTATGCAACATTAAGTCGTACAAGGCGGGAGGGGAATTGGGCTTGGAGCTGGAATCTTATCATTTTGAATCCATGGAACGATAAAAATACTGAGAAGTAGACGGAGGCGTGAGCTGTGCAGTCATGATCCCTCTGATGCAAGCATTTTATTTTTACATCTTAGCACATACCACCTTCTTCAGGATAAGAAATAAACACACAAATCAACTGAGATGACCAAGGAGAGAATTAACAAGCCTGCTTTTATACAGGTTACCCTAAAACTAAAAAATGAATAATTTATTTCAGTAGTATTAATTGGAAGATGTAAAATCTTCATACTGTTTATAATAAATCAATACTCTTTCTTTATGTAAATATAGATAATACATTGTTTTGTGTCCTCCTGCAGACTTATTGCTTTGTGTTTTTATGTGGTTTTGTGTATGATACACAACTTCAATAAATAAATATTGTATGCTGGGTTTATAAGAAGTGGACATATATACGGATGAATAACTGTACATGCTGAGACAACTGTTCCTCACTACATGAAGGTCAAATTCTTCTCTTTTGTCACAGGTTAATGCAACGTCACATTGTCTGAAAATCACATTCACATTCTGTTTAATCTAATTCTACACGGTCTTCTTTCCTGCTATAGGGACTTCCAGTCAGACCACTAAATATCATCCTATTTCAGATGTGAGGGTCGAGTCACATTTACCGGACCTCTTAGCTAATCTCACTGAGCTATGGCTGATATGACATGATATTTTGCTCTTTTAAAGCACACTGCATTATCCACATTGACTTTGCTGTCCATGCCCTTTGCTTTAACATGCTGTCTATAAATAGCCAATCTCGGAACCCATCGGCTATGAGGTCTGACAAGGATTTATCCTCTGGGAGCAACAGCCAATATTTCGGGGGATCCAGTGTAGCCTGCGGATATCTGGATAATGGATATGGTCAAGAGTTCCTCGTCCGTGTGCTGGTCATTGTTTGCAGTCCGATTAGCAACTAGAGAAACAAGAATGGAGTTGGAGTTGAGAGGCATCTCTTTCTTTCATTAAGTACACGAGTCTAATGTTTCTCCACGCAATGCACAATATACTTTTTTTGTTGGTATTTTAGGTCCAGATGGGTTCCTGAGATTGCCTCTTTTGCTATCCAGAAGGACTGTTTACCTGCATGCAACCAAAGCCCATCAAACGTGATTGGTCAATACTACTCGGACTACAAACAGAAACCAGAACGCTTCCGATACCAAAATCTTCATTGGCTACTGTGACGAAGGCATGACCCGCCCTTCTTGGCCTCTGATTGGCTTGCCCTGACATTCTTACCCTAACCTCAACCAGTCTCACTCCTCATGCCTAAACCTAACCAATCCAGCCAGCAAAGGCAGCGAGTACTAGCCAACCAGAGGCAGAGTAGGGCAGGTCATGCCTTTGCCATAGTAGGATTCGTAATTTAGTGTCCCATTTCCTACAGATTCTGCATTCATGCAAATATCTGTCTATAGAGATCAATAAATAGCCAACCTCTAAAGAGCAACTTTTGTACAATATTTACAGAAGAGTTGGCCTGTTAGATACAAGAACTTACTATTGAGGGGGGAAGCACAGATAGTTTGAGTGATTTTATTTTTTAAAGAGGACTGCATTCTCCATATGTCTCACTAACCAGCTCCCATTTATAGCTGCAGGGGAAATGCCTCTTTCTTCAAAATGCTTCCCATGAATTATGCCTTAAGCCTGTCACGCATTCGCCTAAGCATTGTGCTTTAATGGTACTGAAACTTGTGGTTGCCAGGAAGCACTTGATAATATTTTGGGCATCGTGTCTGATTTGTTGTCTCCTGCTGGGAGTATTACCCATCACCATTACACTTGAATTTCATCTTGTTTATCAATCCCATTGAGGAAGGCACTAATGTGGGCAGTATTTTAATACTTTATTTTGTCTTCAAATCCTGAAACCATCCAAACCCCAGGAGGAGGATAAAACACTGGAAAGTACTGGAACTCACAGTCCAACTCCTACGTATTCCACCAGTAGCAGCCAAATGCTAAGCTCATTCTTCAGTTTCTGAGGAAATGTGTTTTTCTTTTTGCTGTAACTCCTCATGTTCTAACTGCTGTCATTGTCTCTAATTTTGCAAAGACAAACATCTCCTCCTACACTCACCTGGAGAAGTTCTGAGGGGGGAAAAAAACAGAGCATGGAGGACATAGTGATGAATAAAGACAACATTGAGGGCTGGCTAGAATTGAGAAAAAAGGGGGTTTCACATGTTCATTGGAGAACAGATTTGGCTATAACCGTACCCATGTTTAGGATGTTTACAGTTCATCTCCATCCTATACATCATGAAGTATTTCCATTTTACTCAATAAACATTCTGGCTTCAGGAAAACTGGCTAATGTTGCCTGGGTCCAGAGTTTAGCCAATTAGCGATGCGGGGGTATAATGATTAGCCAATCACCACCCTGGGACATTGTTAAGCGGTGTGTTTAGAGATGGCATGTCTTCTCCATACTGTCAACATCATAGTTTGTTTTTACTTTGCTCCAGTGGTTTACTGGCCGTCTGGCAGGACACCGGATAACCGGACCAATCAGCGAGGAGCTACTGGCAGCTATGACCGTGGTTTAGGTGTTTGTTCAAAACAACAATCGCAGCTCCGCATCCTGTGCCATGAGGAGCTAACAGGGGCTAATGGTACTGGCAGGTATGGACGTGGTTTAGGTGTGTGAGCTGCGTGACTGTATGTTCAAAACAAAAATGGCGGCTCCATGCACGTAGATGCTGCAAAACCGCAATAGCATCGGTTATATCAGAACTGGAGAATATTTATTAATTGAAAGAAGAGCAAAGAATGGCAGTGAAGGCTTTTCTGCACTTTTCCTGACTTCGGCAGGAGTTTGATAGACAGATGGTTCGTCCAATCACCTGCCAGGTATTTTTTGAAAGTGCCTGCCCTTTTCCAAACAGTTTCCAATGACTGCTTCTCAGATGGTACTGTTTAACAACCATCTGACAGCGTCAGGTTAGGCCGGTGGACCGTCAGAAAATACATAACGTTTTTATATTACCGTCTCTTACCATTTACGTTGTGTGTGTTGTGCTTGTCATAGGCTCCCCCGTAGCCGACTCCGCCGCTACTGTTGCATCTTTAAAACGGCAAATAACATGTTTAAAGCGTCACAAACCCTGCAAAATGACTCGTTTCACGATCAGAATTTGATCGATTTGTCCGATAACATTTGGAAAGTCTAGAAGAGCCGCTGGATTGAATAATTTTATCCCCATTCAAGTTAGCATAGGGCTAACTGGAAGTTAGTGATTGGGATCGAATCTCCCTCCCCCATGGAAATCGGTTAGAGGGGAGGAAATGTCAGACTATTCTGTCTGATATCAGGCAAGGGCTAATGCGTTTTAAAGTCTTAACATTATATCTAAAATAATGTGTGATTGTATGTATCCTGAAAAAATGTAGGTTGACTACTATTTTGCTTGTTTACTTAGTTGCATGAACAGCTAATTTCACTTTGTGTAAATCATGGTCAGGAGTGAAAAAGGGACTATTAGAAAAGGCCTGACCTCTTAATTCAAACTGTGTGAGCACGGCTAAAGCTGTGGAAGAAACAGGCCTGCTATTGTTGTCTCTATATCTGTGTGTTGGGAAGCCAGCTTTCCTAACAGCTGAGGATAAACGTACTTTTCACAGAGCTCTGTAACACCAAGCAAACGGCACAGATTTGAGGGTAAGAATGCAGTCTAGATGGTGCCCTGGTCGGCCGTGCTGCTTCCTCACTGTGTGAATGATCAAGATTTATGATATTTTTTTCAGAACTGTAATCCTGGGAGTGGAAGTTAGTTGTCCAGTTGGTCTAAAAGTGAACGCAAATTAAAATGCATATCATATGTGTCATACATTCTCAGTGAAAGAAGTCAGTTATGTTAGGTTTTGATAAAAAAATATTTGATACTGGTGTCAATGTGACACCAGTTTTTTCACAAGATAATAAACACAACAAATGTTTTTGATTTAAAGCAGGAACAATCTGAGCAAACAATAAGCAAATAATAATGAAACTGAACTGGTAAATTTACATAGCGAAGCAGCAGTTTAATATTTAAATAGAGCAGTGGAAAGGCAGGGCATACATTTACATTTACAACCCCATCTTAACCAAACAGTTCGCAAATGTACTTTGACCAGTGCAGTGCCCGTTCAGAGTGGGCCAATTGCGTGGCCCCCAGAAGTGCCCAATCGACTCTGCACTCCCTCTTTTGCTCAGCAATACACCCACCAAGAGTGAGGTCGATTAGATGAACGCTTCTAGAGATATGTGAAGGACAATCATACATGCATACAATTACAAAATGCTGCTACAGCGCCACCTATAGGCCAAATGGCACCAAATTTGTCATAGCTACTCAGACACCACATCCACACATGTCCACTAAATGTGGTTGCAATAGCACAAAGCGTTCAGGAGATAATACATTTTTATATAAGCTCTGCCAACAGCAAAAGTGTAGGAATATCAAAAATCTGAAAAATTAACTTTTGTGGCTTGGTCCAGAAATGTTCTGTACTAAATTTGTAAGTAGTAGCAAAACAAACAGACGCAAATGGACGTGGCTTACATGGATAGATTTGTCTGAGACTTACAGTTCAAAAGTTACAGACCAAAACGTAAAGTTTGTTGTTATAGTGCCACCATCTGCCCAGAATGCACCAAAGCATGTCATCGGATCGCCAACAACACAACCGTCAAGTGTGACTCACTCACAATCACAGATTCCTTGCTTGATACTGAAGACGTTTATCTTTAAAAACAGGTCATATATACTTCCTTTAAAAAAAGGCTAAATCATTTCCTAAAACAGCCAGGCACTGTAGTTTCTAGCAAATGTTACTCAACCAAGAGTAAATAGTGCATTTGTTAGGAACTATTTTCAGAGGTGGATTAATACACATTTGGTGGGCTAGTGAGTATTTACAACATCAGGGCAGTGTGGGATTGACCCAAAATAAAAATAAAAAACTACTGTGCCAATGTTCATGGTAATGAAGGAACATGTCACCCAGAGCAACGCATTCTATACCGTTCGTATCATACAAAAATTATTGCACAGCAGTTTGTAAATATCATACGAACATGTGTCCCGTTTTAAAAACATGTATCGGTTGCGTGATAGACACATGATTAACATTGTGAAATAGGACTAATTTGGTAGTTTTAGGCGACAAATATATTTAGATACCACTTGGTATGGTTAGTAAAAAAACATGGGGATTGGCATTAAAATACCTACTTCCGTGTTCCGTTTTAAACAATGTGACGGTTACGTGATCGAACCTACCACCCATCTAGAGCGTGTCTTTGTGTCTTTTAAACCTGGTCTTCATGTTTCACAGTTATGTGCGTAGTGTACGAATTACAGTGCAACTGAAAAGGGAATGAGACCAGCCTGGCTGGTGAGTATTTACAACATCTAAAATAAAAAATAAAAAATGTTCATGGTAATGAAGGAACATGTCAGTGACTCCACTCCAAAAGTACATCAGACATTCAGCTTCCCCTCCTATACACCTTCTTTCCTCTCCTCTCCCCTCATCTCATTCCTTCCATCCCTCTGCCTTTCCCCTTCTATTTCCCCTCCTCTTCTTCCTCCCAAGCGGACGTCACCGGAGACAGGGCCATTACTCCGGCAGCTAAAAACAGGTCAAGTGTTGTTCCGTGATGTTGAAATTAATGACTGCAGTCCAAAAGAGAGGAGAGGGGGAGAGATGGAGGGGAGCGATACGGGAGACAGAAGAGGACGACGAGTGGTTGAAAGTGTTTAAAAGACAGAGTGAGAGTATGTCGATTAGAGAGGGAGGAGGGAGTTTTTGGAGAGGGATGCTTTTACTCAACTGTACTCCCAACCACTCATCCGACTCCCGTGTTTCCTCACCATCGCTCACATTACAATTGCAGCATCACGGAACAACACTCGATTGTAATTTTGAAATTGTAATGAGAGTCACAAGAGGATGACAGCTTGTCCTGAAATAATCTCCATGCGTAGTAAGCTGCTATTTCAGTGTCCGGAGCATCTGGGGTCAAGATAATGTCTAAATGCATTTAGGAGGACTAAAAGTAGCAGTCACATTTGTTTTACTCAAACTAAATTATTTTTAATAAAGTAATATATTCTGGATCAAGAACATTTTCAACAACAGATTTTCATTTATATTATTTTACAGTTGTTCACCGGGAGGATTGTGGAGAGACTTATAGTATTTTAAATCGGAAACTGACAATAATACCATAAATTATTTCAAAGGCTGCTTGTATTTAAGTTGTATTTATGTTTTTCTTCTTTAAGCCATGCTAGCAGCGTGGCTCTAGGTCCGTCGGTAAAAGAACAACTATTAAATTGATTGTCATTAAATTCAACCCATTCTTAATCCCAACTCGTCAAATACTGATATTTTGGTCAGTGGCCCTCGGCGTCTGATACTGATGCACCGAGGCACCCTTTAACATTTGTATGGGACGCACCAGGCTTTCACCTAACTCAAATGTCAACCCATACGCATTATTATTAGACCGCTGTTCGTGTCCCGTGTGAAACCAAAAGTCAACGTCATTTTAACCCAAACCAGGATCTTTTCCTAAGCCTAACCAAGTAGTTTTGTTGCCTAAGCCTAACAAAATAAACCTAAATACAAAGTGTTAGTTTTGTATTATTATTAGTATTATTACCCTCCATTTTCTTTATTTTATTTCATTTTGTCTATGTACATTTGTATCTGTACATGTGTATATGTACATATGTATAGTTAAGTGTACTGAGAAACAGCTGCTGTTAAGGGATCACAATTGCACAAATAAAGAGTATACATTTTTTTAAATAAAAAATACAAAGTAAACCAATGTTGGAAGTTTATTTTGAAAAGACACTATATGCATGTAACGAGTGGAAACTGACACACTTTATGTTTATTGCTAATTATCTAATATTAGCAGCATAGCTAAACTAACTAGCATTTATCTCAAAGCATTGCAGCCCTTCTTATTTCAAAAATGAATGTAGGCATTACTGTCTGACAGTAAAAACCAATGTTATAATCATAATAGTTTCACAACAATTCACCAATTCAAATTTCAAATCCATAAAGCTTAATTCTAACATGAAGGCGTCAGTGCAGTCGACTGGACATGACTAAATACTGTAAGCCGTGTCCGTACATCCATCAACTTCCTCAACAAGTCACAGGAAGTTCATTAATATTCTACGGGCAACCTGAAACTCAACTGATGTTACAGTATAACCGGGAACTAGCTCACCACTTCTCAACTTCTGTCAGAGACGCTCACATCAGAAGATATAGGAGCACTCGCTGCAAGAAATTATTATATACTTATATTTGGTGGAGAGCTCTGCTCCCGAGGGCTCCCTGGTGAATTTGAGCGGCAGCACGGAGTTCAGCAGCACAGGGGAAGATAAATGAGACAATTAAACAGTGCTTGATGGCACCTCAGTGACTAATGGCTTTTCCTTCCTACTTGTCTAAGCACAGACAAACACAGTAGTAAGCAGCAAGGAGTGTGTGTGTGTGTGCTGCATTGACGGACACATGCTTGTGTGTTTATGTGTGTGTCTCTGTGTGTGGGCTGCAGGTTTGTTGCAGGAGTTTTATTACTGTGCACAAAGTATGTGTTGCATTTGTTTTACATCTGTGAAAAATCTGATCTCATCCGAAAACTTGGGAATTATGCATAAGAAGCATTGACCATTCACTAAACTCCTTCCCAGTGTTTTTCAGCTTTAACATTAGCTGCAAACGTTAGCATATCTGGCTAACTGGCTTATGACCTACAGTGGTAATGCCAAAGATATCCAATATTTCTAAAAGATATGGCACCACCAATACCGCCAATGATAAGAAATGATACACACTGCCTGTCTCCTAAGTGTAGTAAACGTCACGTGGATGGATGAAAAGTTACATTTACACAATTTATTTATATTTTATTTTGCAACATTAAATATTTACACGGCTAACACGACATATTTAGCATGAAGAAATTAGTAATCTGTGGCGACTGCGGACGTTAGTTTAGCTGTGTTGCCAGATTTTGTGACAGTTCGTTGCTGAGACAGAAAAAGGTCTCGAACAAAGTTCATTTTCTCCTGATCTGTCTGTCAGAATGTTGAGGAGATGTGTGTTTTGTGAAAACTGGGTCCAATATTTACTTTGGTGACTATGGGGCGAAAGGATCGATCATGATCTGTGTTCACGTTCATTTCTCACATTGGAATCAATAATCAATACATTCAGAACTGCTGCTAGTCTCCTAAAGAGGCGGGGCCGTAATTACACACACGTGACACAGATACAGGAAATGACTGAATGAGTTGCGGGGTCTCAGTTTATCCACTGTCTCTGGTAATGCTAAGATAATGTTAGCTTCAAAGCCAAAGAGCATATCATAAACCAAAAACTACGTTTGTCCAAGGGACCACATTTTTCAAAGCAGACACTTTGTGGGCTGGACTTTCAAACGTTATTTTGACTCCTAAAAATGGGAAATTTATATTAAATACCAATAATCTGCATTGGTTTCACTACAATGAAATGGCTACTATGGGGTCTAATATCAACACACATGAAGACAAATTTTGCCTAATTTTGGAGCGTTATTTAGCCCCATTCCCGACAAGCTAGCATGACATGGTTGGTACCGATGGGTGTCTTAGGTCGTCTAGCTTCACATGATACACATATCTTCACTCTGGTTTTAAAACAGAGCCTGCCACAGCCGCCTAAAGACAGTGTCGGCTGAGATTGCTGGCGGTCCCGGGTCTCTGCAGGCTGCATGGGAAGTTTTGGTTATGTGGCCCATGGGCCACTGTCTTAAACTAACCAGATTATTTGTGGAAATAAAATTTGTATAAGTCCCATTCAGCAAAGCAAAAGTTAGCATGTTATCTAATACTAGTGTTTTATTGCAGATCTAATGTAGAATGTGTGTTTACAGCCCTGTGCACTCTATTATCACAGTGGGTCGACTGTAAGTCTGTAAGTCTAAATAAAAGTGTGCTGTGGGCATGTAACACAGTGTTTTACAGTGACTGCTATTTGTGTGTATGTGGCAGGGGCAGGCGGTGGGGTTTTCCTGTCTTTACTTCCTGTTTATACCCTAATAAAGGCCAACAGTGCACTGGACGGATAGGACAGTCATGTGGTAATTAGCTCTGCTCATTAAAACTGACCTCAGGCTTTGTTCTGCCATCTGGATACACTGTCCTACCTCCTGTTAGACGTGTGTGTGTGTGTGTGTGTGTGTGTGTGTGTGTGTGTGTGTGTGTGTGTGTGTGTGTGTGTGTGTGTGTGT
>JAOVVB010085794.1:0-13503 GCA_028570985.1 Heterobranchus longifilis
TATATATTAACTGATGGCACAACTTTTCAATATATTTGTAATACACTAAAGTGTATTTTTTTTTTCTGGGGAATAGCTCTGTACCAAGCTGGGACTCACAGCTTGGTAAAGACTCACTGCTGAGTTTTGGATTCCAGGTGAAATTTTGTACTGTCTGTGAAGATTCTCAGTCATCCAGGTGAGGTTATCAGGAAGATGAGTCATGTCAGCTGAACTTTTCCTAAAGGATCCTCCCCTATCTGAAACGCCTTGCTACGTCAACAATGGAGAAGTTGTGAATAGGAGGGAATTTCCTTAGAGAATAGAGGGGAAGGTGTTAGGAAGACAATAGAGAGAGATTAGAGAGAGTTGTTAAGGTGTAACGTCCAGAAAGAGTAAAAAGAGTCCTTAAGTGTGATCCTCCTATTCTCACCTTCTCCATTGTTTAAGTAACTATGTAGGAACGTTCCAACTTACTGTACCTCAGACTGAAGAAGCTACTTGGATGAGTAGTGAAACATTTTTACTGAAATTGACATGACTCAACTTCCAGATGACTTTTGTACTAAAATAAGCACCTCATTTACAACTCATCTACTAATGTTGAATACTGCATCGTTTCTTCAATATGGATCACTTAACAAATAATACATTATGCCTTCCACCAGCTTCCCTCTGAATGACAACCTGCAACTGTAAAACAAAACAAAAATAGTAATTATAGTAAATTTACTCCAACTAATATGATCACACAAAACACATAAAACGTGTGCACTTACAATGACTAACACAACAAGGACACTCACTGAATGCTGATTCAGCATGAAGAAGGTTCGATCTTCAACAGCCACAACAGCATTTAGACCAATTGGGTCACCAGTACATTGAACTGGAAGCTAAAATCATGCAGAAAAAGACAGATGTTAAAATATCTATATACTGTAGAAATGAAGCCCAGTTGGTTTGTCTCAGTGCCATCTTTTTTCTTTAGTGTTGTAGGTTCATAAAGCATTTGAACATAGTGGAATAATTTACCTGATCCTGTTTAGATGAGGTACTGAACAAGGACCTGTGATTTATTATTATTATTATTATTATTATTATTATTATTATTATTATTATAGCAGTCATATGTCTAAAATTACACATTTATTTTAATATTAGCTTAAGGTTACAATAACAATGATTATTAACTTTATTAATCAACATTAATGAGTAGTTGTTTAGTAATATCAATAATGTTAATGTCTTAACTTAATTTGTCGATATTTGTTTTAAATGTAACTAAATATACATTCCCTAATTCATGTTTATTCGGTCCTTTTTTTTTTTTTTTTACAAAGACAAGCAGAAACAGATATGCAGACTGCTCTGTTTTGTTTGCAAAGAGAGCAGATACTGTATAACTGAAGGATACTGGATGCTGATTCAGCATTAGGAATGCCTCATCTCCATAATCCAGTACTGGGTGTAAAGCCATGGGGTCGTCCACACGCTGAACCAAAAGATACAAAACATGGAGAGAAAGGACTTAGGTTTAAACTTCTGTGTTGGATTAAAATGCCATTTGTGTGTATTCTAAACCTTCAGTTTTAAAACTTTTTAGTAAGTTATGTTGATTATGTTGATTTCGTTTCAGTGTTGAGCAAACACTTCCAGTATTCTTAGTGTGTCCCTCCCTCAGGCTTAGACACTATTGGTAGCATTAAAATTTGTAAATTGTAAAATGTATTAATTAATCAGTATTCCATGAGAAGGAGTGCTGTACTGCCGAGTCTCAAACGCATCACAGCCGTGCTAATATTTAGCACAACAGCAGGACCTAGAGTGTGATATTGCTTTTATATAATAGTTCTGCAAACATCATTTATCCAGATTATGATTTGTTCCTTAATTTAACCAGTTTTTCTGCTCCGCATAAAGTCCACATAAAGTACTGTGCAAAAGTCTTGACCCCCGCTCATTTCTTCGTATTGTGCTTCAAAAGAGTCAGCCTTTCTTGTAGTTTAATGTAGTCTTGCGGAACAGTTTTCCAGGCTTCATGAAGGATTTTTTTGGCTCTCATTTTCAGTATAGTGCAGTATATTACGTATTTGGATTATCTGATAAATTATTTAGAGACAGAGAGAGAGAAGCAGACCCTTACTGGACGATGATTATGCATGGGGAATGCCTCGTCTCCGTAATTCACCATAGCATTTGAAGGCATCGGATCGTCCACACACTGAACTGGAAGCTACAAAGCAGGAAGAGAAAGCCCTACTTTAAAAAATGGGATTAAACCAGCATTTGTGTGCTTTGATGTTAGTGTAATTGTTTTGTGTTATCAATTAACGAAATTCATTAGCTCAAGAACCTAACAAAGATACTATGAACCAAAAGAAGTTGTAAAAAACACAGCATGATTACCTTCTCGTGTTCCGCTGAAGCTTGTTTTTTTTTCAACCCCTTCTGACCCTGGATCATTGATATGAAATTATAGATATGATTGAAAATATGCATATCTTCTTTATAGCTCTTACATTGCACACACTTACAAAACACTCTAACCAAGGCGTCAGCACGTGACACATGACATAGTTGTTTGAAATTACACATTTATTTCAATATAAGTTGTTAATATTTATTTCAAATGTAGTTGTTAATTAATTCAAATTGATTTATTTCAAATGTAGATTTTAATTAATAATCAATGTGAAATATAAGTGAAATACTTTTTGACAATTGTTAGTCAGTGTTTAAATTTCAATTAGTTTAAAGCTTGTACTTTATCACGCAGGCCTCTTTAACCTGGACTCTGTCATATGCATGTTAAGTGGTACGAACCAAAAATACAAAAGGAAAAAGGGGGGAAA
Source organism: Heterobranchus longifilis (assembly GCA_028570985.1). Classification (NCBI taxonomy): domain Eukaryota; kingdom Metazoa; phylum Chordata; class Actinopteri; order Siluriformes; family Clariidae; genus Heterobranchus; species Heterobranchus longifilis. The sequence goes on from JAOVVB010085794.1 coordinate 2,835, forward strand.
AGAATCTTTTTACTATCATAAAATCATCATTTGTCACTAAACAGGCTGAAGCCTATTAGCCATTATGAGAAAAGAAGCCTGAGTGACGTCGTCAAAGCTAAAACTAATCGACATATTTCATTTACATGCTGAATAGGAAATGTTACATATAGTATTTTACTTATATTTTACAACAATTGAAAATTAATATGAAGTAACATGAAGTTTCTATGTCGAATATGCTCACATCTTACAAGAAGAAGCAAAACTCGCATTAGACAAGATGGCACCTGTACAACAATCGCTAAGCAAAGGACATTTCAACCACAAGATCGAATGTTGAGAATTAGAATTAGACGTTTATGTAAAAAATAAATTGCACATAGAAATTGAGATAGATTTAAAGAAAAGAAAAAACGTGAGATAAGGATCTTCAGGATTCAGCAGCTTACCATTCTTTAATCAGTTCTTCACCACTCTAGCACATCAGCAAAGAATGAAGCGGAAATACACTTGAGGACGCGACTCTGCAGTCATGCTTGTGTACTACATCACATTTTGAATGTGTGTATTGTAGTTCTATTGTAATAATGACTATATGCCTGATTCTTAACACGTTTTAAACACATTTCTTTATTTCTAGCTCATGAAAATTATTCTGGCTCTGAATTCCTTGCTAAAGTAGAATCTTTTTTTTTTTTTTTTTAATAATCCTAGAACTGCAATGCAACACTGGATCATCTTTCATTCTTAAGCTTCCTTAAAGAAACTGCTTTTTTTCCTTTATGAAGCTATGAATAGTCAACCAGAAGTCTTAAAGACTAATTTAAAAGTCATCTGAGGGTAATTCTGTCCAGAAGAATAGAAAGAAAAAATGTTGCTGTTCTGTTGAAGTGTGATGTTGAGTTTGTAGGTTGCAGAATCGGTATTTGTACTTGCTCTGAAAAGCAGAAAGACCAAATTCTGCTGTTGTATCTATTTTTTTAATTCTCACTTCTCTATACTGCTTCTCCTGTTTAGGGCCACAGGAGGCCGGGAGCCTGTCATAGGGGACTCAGGACAGGGTACACTCTGGACGGGGTGCCACACTCACTCACACACTACGGGTAATTTTTAGAAATGGCAGTTTGCATAATCTGTATGTCTTTGGACTGTGGGACAAAACCAGACTACTCGGAGGAAACCTACCAAGAATGGGGAGAAGATGCAATCTCCATGCACACAGTCCCAAGGTGGGACTTGAGGTCTTGAGCATGGAGGTGTGAAAAAAAAATATTTCTTTTATTAATTTTTTTAAAGATTAATCTCATATTTCTGACATTAAAAGTGATAATTCTGAGAAAAAAAATTCTGAATTCTGAAATTAAAACGTAAATAAAATTTTTATGGTGCCTTATAATCTTCTTCCATAACCCAGTGGCCCAGTGAATATGACTTAAGGCTTTATTCTAAAATCAGGCTTATTTATGATGTCAAGTTAGAAAAAATACTTCTTGGCTATACAGTATGTTGTATTAAAAATTTCATCATATGTTAAGATTATGTAAGTATCTTTTTAATATTTTAATAATATTTAAAGAATTCATTACCTACCAGCTCACACAAATCATTCTGTCGTCCAGTTTCTCACCACCGCAGATTTTAGATTTTTCTAATTCATTCCTGAGCCCTGATCAACTGCTGAAACTTGTTTAAAAGATGTATGAAATGTTTTCTTCTTTTCATGTTCTGTTCCCACTTTTGGAATACCAAATTATTAAGACCATTAAAATAAATTATCATCCTGTCAGTTAGTCTTGATTGATGTGTGTTGAATTTGCTGTTCTGTTCAGTTGAATTGAGAAGTGAGTATGAGACTTCACACCATCACTTCAACCATTTGAATGAGGTTTGTCTCAGATGTGCCCGCCTTCTCTGAAAACTCTCTACAACACACAAGACTGTGGGCTTTTTTTCCTCTTAAGCATAAAGTACCAGTTAAAAGTTTGGGCACTCATGTAATACGAAACAACGAAAACAGTCAGTTGTTATTTCAAGACATGAAGGTCAGCTGTTCTGGAATAGTTCTTGTACGTAAGAACAGCATTGTCAAGTTAATTTGCAAAATCCATCAAGTGCAGTGATGAAACTTGTTTGTTACTTTACATTCTTAGTGTAAAACGTCTCTGTATAAGCAGAAAAAGAGCAAAAACATTAATGTTCCCAGAGGTAACATAAACATCTGCACTTTCCTCACATTGTAAACTTTATCAGTCCATTAAGTACCATCAGGAGAGTTCCTGTACATTTGTCACTCCACTCCACTTGAGCAATATAAATTTAGGTAATGAACAATTCCTAAACATCATAACAAACAGTGTTTCTGCTTATACTAAGCTGTTTTACACAGTAATGTAACTTAATGTCACTTAATGTAAGAAACTCAAGCAGTGAACATAGATGTGTATGGACTTAATGTGCCATTTATCAAAGCCACACAGCTTTAATTCGTCACTGTCAGTACATCAATATAAAGCCTCAGACACAAATTAAATCACCAGAGTAAAATCAATGCAATTCCCTTTCTGCTTAGGAAGTGGAGATAATTGTGGGTTGTAACTCAGGCTACATTTTCACTTTGATCACATAAAGTCAGCAAGTTTTCACACAGAAGTAATACCCAACGAATGGAAGTGATGCCAGTTGCGGTTCTCTGATCTTTAAAAAAACAGTGGGGTTAAATCTGGCTTTTTTTTATGTAAAAAACATCATACGTCATCATCTTGCATTGTATAAATTCCAGACATCAACTTATGTGGGAGTTGGGTTAATATCACTATAAAGTGTCTTTGGTGTCCTCATTAAAATCACCCAATTATCATGAACATTACAAAATAATGAAATTCTGAGGTTTTATTATAAATAACCAAACATTTACACATAAAATACTGTGCAGATGTTTCAGGCAGGTGTGAAAAATACTGTAAAGTAAGAATGCTCTCAAAAGGAAGTGAAAAAGTGTTAATTTATTTTTTTAATCAATTAACAAAATGGAAAGTTAATGAAGAAAAGATAAATACAGATCTAATCAGTATTTGGTGTGACCACCCTTTACCTGCAAAACCAGAATTGCCATCAGTTCCTTCAGTTTTTTCAGGAACCCAGCAGGTAGGTTGTTCCAAACTTCATGTAGAACTAATCATGGATCTTCTGTGGCTATAGGATGCCTCAAATCCTTCTGTCTCTTAATGTAATTCTAAACAGACTCGATGATGTTGAGCTCAGGGCCAAACCATCACTTCCAGGACTTGTTCATGTCTACCCTGAAGAGAGTTCTTAATGACATTGGTTCTTAATGTATGTTTGTAGTTGTTCACCAAAACTCCAAAACTTTATTTGCAGAAATGCAGCCCCAAACTACCACCAGGCTTCCCTGTTGCCTGTAGTCACTTATTATTGTACCGCTCTACAACACTTCGGTAAACAACCTGTTGCTGTGCTCAGTCTTGCCATGGTATGGTGTATGACCTGTGACATGAAACTGTCTACTGTTGTCGTTGTTAATAGTAGTAGTGTTTCAAAAATTACACATCCTTTTTAATATTAACTTAAGATTCGAATGACTACCATTATTTATTTAATTAAAAATAATTAATACATTTTGTCACGAGGGGCGAACGATCGGGCGGAGAGATGGATCCAGGTGCAGAGGGGCAGGTGGTTCTGTGAGGCGTTGGGCGAGCAGTGCAGTGAGAAGAGATGAGAGGCAGTGTCGCAGTAGAAGGGCGAATCTGGGTCGTAGTCGAGGGACGAGAGCGAAAGTCCAAGGCCGTGTAATCCGTCAGCGTGGGCAACGAGCCAAAACAAACACTAAGCAGAGCCGTAGTCGAAGAACGAAAGCGAAAGTTCAAAGCCGTTTAATCCGAGTGTGATGATAAATCCAAAGCGTGAGGCGAGAGGCAAAAACGGGGACAAAGCGTGGTCGGTAACGTGAAAAAAGAATTATGAACTTGAACGCGAAAAAACTGCGGCAAAAACACACAATAATCCAGCGGCGCGCCTCCTTATAAGCCAGAAGAAATCAGTGCCAGATGAGAAACCGGTGTGCCGGCGGGGCGGTCCGAGGGCGTGTGAGGAGAGATGACAGCGTAGGAAAACAAGCCAGCGTGGTGGAGAGCATGACGGCGTGAGAAGGGAAATGTCAGCAGACGAAAGCGGTCTTTGATCAGCGCGGCGCGCTGAGAGCGTGACATGGTATTATTTAAAAATCTAGGAGTATGTTTGTTATTTTCAATAAGAGTGGAGAGATACAATGATCTAGCATCACTGAGAGCTTTTCTATAGTTCAGGATGCTCTCCTTCCATGCTATTTGGAATACTAGCAATTTAGTTTGACGCCATTTACGGTCTAATTTCAGAGCAATTTGTTTTAAAGTGCTGGTATGATTATTTATACCAGGGAGCGATTTTCTTATCTTTAATAATTTTACTTTTAACTGGAGCTACATTATCTAAGGTTTAACGGAACGTCGACTCTAAATATTTAGTCACCTGAAGTTCTGTGGGGTCAGACGGTAATCCAATCGAAGTTGATAACTATGGGAGATTGTTGTCTGTGTGGTATTTGATGTGAATATACGTTTAATGTGGTAGCGCGGCGCTGTGTGTACATTATTACTATGACACACTTTAAATGAGACAAGACAGTGATCTGAGATTAAAAAATGCCCCCATAGCACGGATTGTACCCCTGTACATAATAGCTATGAAAATATATATTACAACATAATTTTATTATGAAAAAAGTTGAGGTCAAAATGTATAAAGTCAAATTGTTGAATAAAAGCAATGTTATGAACAGTTATGTGCTAGATTTAATAATATACTTTAAAATAAGCTACATGCTCAATGTAAACAAACACCTGCAACAATAGAAAAGCTAAACTAAATTAATTAGAAAAGCTAAACTAAATATTTTTACTGGGATTGGTTTATATTTTCATTGCTAAAATAATTGCTGAAGTGGTATAAGTGAATTTTTACGTGACAGTCATTTTAAGACAAACCTTAATCTTTATCCAAACTACTTTTCCGATTTCTCATCTGTAATTCACTCTCCGATTATTGAACAAGGAGTGTATTTGGCTGACGATGAAAAAACTACAACTTAGTGTAAACAAGGTGTAAAATAATTTTTTTTATTGAAAAAATAAACTGTATAAAGTATATAGAATGTGCAATGTGTGCAATGTGCAAACAGCAGCAGTATGGGTGGTCATGAAGTGTGAAATGAAATTATGAGCAGCAGTGACATTGTCCATCTCTAAAGTGTTTTAATGTTGGTCCTCATTTATGTGTAAATAGAACCAGAAATGTGCAACAAATTGGAGATCCACTTACAAAGACATGGGCTCCAGATTGGTGGTGATTGTGGAGGTAATTATAATTTTAAATGCTAAACTGTCGTTGATAAAGAATATTTTATCATTTAGGATTCAACATTTAACATTTTAACATTTTATCATGTTAATGTGCATGCATTAACACTGATCAGCTTATTCTTAGCTTTAAACTTTTAGCTTTAAACTTTTAACGAACAAGACCTTTTTACTGAATGATTTTTTCACTTCACGTGAGCTGGATTTTATGTTTTTGACAGAGACCTAGCTTTCTTTCTCTGAACTTCTTCCTCCTAGCTGTGATTTTATAAGCTCACCTCGGACTACTGGCAAAGGTGGTGTTCTGGCTTCTGTGTTTAAATCTGTTTTTTTATTGCCGCAAGATCGCGGGGGATTCTTACAGCAGTTTTGGAGACTAGTTTTCCTGCGACTGTGTTATTTGCAGTGGTATATCGACCTCCAAAGTACAATACGAACTTTATTCAGGACTTTGCAGACTTTGTGGAAGGGATTGCATTGAAATACGATCACTTTTTAATTATTGGTGATTTTAACATACATGTGTGTTGTGAATCCAAACCTTTGGTTAAAGAGTTTCTCAGTCTAATTGACTCGTTTAATCTCAGGGAGTCTGTCACTGGTCCGACTCATGAAAAAGGACATATTTTGGACCTTGTGTTGTCGTATGGTTTATGTATTACTGTCAGTGAAATATGCGATGCAGGTATTTCAGATCACATGCCTGTTTTATTCACTGCTGTTGCTTCTGGTTCGGGGATTTCCTCCTGTGCTGTTGCTCGCAGTGTCCGGGCTATTAACCCTTCAACTGCTTCAGAGTTTTTAGTGCTTTTAAGGACTCATTGCTGTTTAACGGTGACAATTGTAATCTCAGTGTGGAAGAGTTCACTGTCTTATTTGATTGTACATGCACTGGGATATTGGACTCTGTTGCTCCATTGAGGAAGAAACATTGTAAAGCATTGTCTCAACCATGGTTGGATAACACTACCCGTTCTCTTAGACGTGCCTGCAGAGTAGCTGAGAGAAAGTGGAAAAAGGATAAATTGAAAATTTCGTTTGAAATGTTGCAGGATGCGTTATGTAAATATAAGAGAGCTGTGAAATCTGCTAAAACTAATTTTTTTTCCCAACGTAGTAGCCTGTAATAGACAGCGGCCACAAGTTCTTTTTAATGTTTTTAATTCTCTTGTTAATCCACGTGAGTCAGATTGTATTGCCCCATCTGTAACGCTGTGTGAAAACTTTCTGAAATTTTTTGTGGATAAGATTGCTGGTCTTAGTTTTCCACCCATCATGGTTATTACTGATCCTCCTATTTTGTCTTTTTGTCAAGCTGTCTTCCAGCAGTTTGAACCTGTTACTATTTCTTATCTTTCTGACATAGTGAAACAACTACGTCCTACAAATTGCCCCTGTGATAGTATTCCTGCAAGCTTACTTAAGGATGTTTTGATACTGTTGGGCCAAGCGTTGTATCTTTGGTTAACACATCTTTCAGCTCAGGATGTGTACCAGCTGTTTTTTGCCATTGTGCAACCACTTTTAAATTCCTGAATCTTGTCTAATTTTAGACCTATATCTAAACTCCCCTTTTTATCGAAAATTTTGGAGAGAGTTGTTTTTAATCAACTTAATTTTTGAAGTATTTCAGTCTGGTTTTAAGCCTCGACAGAAACTGCTCTTCTAAGAGTCTCTAATGATCTTCTTTTAGCTGTTGACTCTGGTAATCCTACTGTTTTGGTTCTTTTGGATTTGACTGCGGCCTTTGATATGGTCAGCCACTCGATTCTTTTATCTAGACTTGAACAGTGTGTCGTTATTAAGGGCATAGCCCTTAAATGGTTTCAGTCATATTTAAGTTAAGTTTTTCTGTTCATTTACGGGAATTCTATTCATCTACTGCCCCTCTTTCTTGTGGCGTTCCCCAAGGTTCCATTTTGGGCCCTATTTTGTTTTCTTTGTATATGCTCCCTTTGGGGGATATTTTTAAAAAGCACAACATCTCCTTTCATTTTTATGCGGATGATGTGCAAATTCATTTGCCTGTCAAAACAAATGACAAAGCTTCATTTTTGTCACTACATAATTGCCTGAGAGATTTAAAAATATGGTTGGATCAGAACTTTCTTTGTCTTAACGAAAATAAGACTGAGATTGTTATGTTTGGTCATCCTGGTGATCTGGGTGCTTGTGTAGATGCACTTGATGATTTAGGAATGTATATTCGTCCATTTACCAGGAATCTCGGTGTGATTTTTGATGGTGCTTTTAAATTTGATAAACAGATTAGTTCTGTTATAAAAGCCAGTTTTTTTCAACTGAGACTGTTGGCGAAAGTCAAGGCCTACCTTCCATGTAAGGAGTTTGAAAGTGTAATTCATGCTTTTATAACGTCAAGACTGGACTATTGTAACTCTTTATATGTTGGATTGGATCAGTCATCTCTTCAGCGTCTCCAGTTGGTTCAGAATGCAGCAGCTCGGCTCTTAACTGGGACTAGAAAGCGTGAGCACATTACCCCGGTCTTAGCTTCACTACACTGGCTTCCTGTCCGTTTCAGGATTGAGTTTAAGATTTTATTGTTTGTTTTTAAGATTTTAAATGGGTTGGCGCCTGTATATTTATCAGAGCTTTTACATAGCTGCACTCCCATTAGAGTTCCACACCATGACCACCACGTTCCTCTGGTTCGTCATTGGCCCCAAAGGCATCAAGATGGAACCAACCAATCTCCAAGCCATCGCCAGCTAGCCCATTCCCACCTCACGACAGGAGCTCCAGAGATTCCTAGGCTTCGCCAACTTCTACTGCCGCTTCATCCGGGGTTACAGCTCCATAGCTGCCCACTTAATGAGACTCACCTCTCCCAAGAACCACTTTCACTGGGACCTGGAGGACGAGAGGGCCTTTACTGAACTCAAGCAACGATTCACATCCGCCCCCATCCTAACCATTCCAGACTCGTCACACCAGTTCGTCTTGGAGGTCGATGCCTCCAGCACAAGAGTAGGGGCGTCCTGTCCCAGAGAGCCCCGCACGATAACAAGTTACACCCCTGTTCCTTCTTCTCACACCACCTAACCCCTGCTGAAAGAAACTATGGCATTGGCAATCGTGAGCTCCTGGCCATCAAGTTAGCCATGGAGGAATAGAAACACAGGTTCGAGGGGACGGAGGTTCCCTTCCTGGTCTGTACCGATCATAAGAACCTACAGAGTACCTACAGAGTGCAGGCCCTGACCCACGAGCCTGGGCCTAGCAACGTTCCACCTAAACGCCTCTTCATTCCTCTCTCCCTGCATCCCCAGGTCCTGGAGAGGGTCCACAGCTCTAAACTCTCCTGCCACCCTCGCATAACCCACACCCTGGCGCAAACCCAGCAGTGATTTTGGTGGCTTACACTTAAGGAGGACGTCTCCAGCTTTGTGGCGGCATGTGACGTTTGTGCGAGGTCCAAACACACCAACACAGCCTCAGCGGGCCTCCTCAGGCCTCTGCCTATTCCACACCGCCCATGGTCCAACATCGCCTTGGACTTCATCACAGGGTTACCCGCGTCTAATGGCCACACTTGCATCATGACGGCGGTGGATCGGTTTTTAAAGGCTGCCCACTTCGTTCCTCTGCCGAAACTGCCCTCCACCAAGGAGACCGCCGAACTCATGATCAACCATGTCGTTAAGCTCCATGGCCTCCCAAAAGACATTGTCTGGGATCGGGGTCCACAGTTCACCTCCCAATTCTGGAAGGCCTTTGGTAAATTGATCTGATGCTGCAAAAGGACCTGGCTGCAAGCAAGGAAGACGCTATTGTGCGTCGGCAAAAGGTACAAGGAACAAGCAGACTGCAGGTGCTCTCAGGCCCCTAAGTACAGAGCTGAGTCATGCACTTCACCTGAGATATTCACCTAAAGACCGTCTCTCGTTAAATTTCTGCCCGATACATTGGACCCTTCACCAAGATTGTCAATCCATGCGCCGTCAAGCTCCTGCTTCCCTTTACTATGCGGTGAGTTAACCCCACGTTTCACGTATCCCAGTTATGCCATCTCGCCTCATGACCATTAAGCTTTCTGTCTCTTGACTCGGATTTCTTTGCCTCGCTCTTTGATCTCCCGGTTTTGACCTCGCGCTTCCTCTTCTGGTTTTCGGCTTCTCGTCTAACATTTTCGGATTTAACGTCCCACTCTTTGATCTCTTAGTTATTGAATCTCCACTTTCCCTTTTGGCTACGACTCCCGCCTTCCGTTTTTGCTCTGACATTTCGCTGACTGATTTTTTTGGTTCCGACCCTGCTTCCACACCTTGACCACGCCCCCTCCAAGCCTGCCGTCATCTTCCCGCATTTGGATCCATCTCGCTCCACACTGCCCCATGACATTTATGAGCAATGATATATTGTACTGTATATGGCTTAAAACTTAAATTACAGAAACTGAAATCAGTAAATAAGGCTGGTTGAACTGAATGATATAAAGGAACTGATATTGCAAAGCTATTAATAAACAATAGACAAAGTAGTCAAGAACAGAACAAAAATTGTAAAAAAAAAAAAGTAAAAAATAACTGGACAGAATGAAAGAGAGAGAGAGAGAGAGAGAGAGAGAGAGAGAGCGAGCAAATGAACACTGACAAAACATCAGTTGAATGGATGAATGTAGGAACTCACTCAATTATTCATTCTCTATATCGCTCATTCTGTACAGGGTCTGAAGCCTATCACAGGGACTTGGGCCATGTGGCGCCAGTTAAACACAGTAGACACGATCACACGCTATGTGGAATATGAAAATGCCCATTATCCTAATCTGAGTTACTTTGGACTGTGGGAGGAAACCGGAATACCAGGAGGAAACCCTCCCAAGCACAGGGAGAACATGCAAACTCCATGCACACAAACCTGAGGTAGGACTTAAACTCTCAACTTTCGAAGTGCAAAGCAAAAGTGCTATTGAACAGACTGACAATAATGAATTGAATTGTAATTTTTAACACTTGATTGCAAATCCTTTAAAGATAATGACTAACCTAAACATCTGGAGGCATTAAGTTTCTGCCATTGTGATGCTCTGCCAGATTTTTCCCTTCAACTGTGTTCAGCTCCTGCTTGTTTATGGGGCACAAATACTAAAAAAGAATAAGATAAATTAAACCACCCTATCACCTGAAATTCAAGTACAGTACTGTGCATAAGTGCAAAGCCACTCTAATTTATTTATATTTTGCTTCCAAAGCATCAAATCTTTTTGTTTTTTTAATGTAGTCTTGAGGAGTAGTTCTCCAGACTTCCTG
>JAOVVB010085803.1:0-13503 GCA_028570985.1 Heterobranchus longifilis
CAGCTGTGCTATGAATTAAAGCAAAAAGCCAAACAACTAATCCTAAAAATAAAAACTCACAAATATATAGTTATATAGTTTCTTTTTAAATGCAGCCTGGTACAAAAAAAATATTTTGATTCCCCCCTTTATGACAAATGAAGCTATAGCATAAGTTCAGTCAGGAAGACTGTCCTTTTGCATGCTTTGACCTGTAGTTTCATTCTCATGCATCATGCCATTCTCTCCTCTCATGCATGCTCACTCATTATTTTCCTTGCTGTCCGTTATGGGTCTGTCAACCATGATATCAGCTGATCTCATCTATCCAATAGCACAATGCCACACATACACCATTAGCCTATCATCCTGCTGCCACCTCTGTTTAAATATGATTCTCTCCCTGCCTTCAGTTCATTCATGCTGATGTTATACATTCAAAACATTCACAGCTGTTTTGCAATTTAATTCTGCTCTGTTACTGTCAGCATAATTGGCACTGAAAAGCGCCCCTCCACCTGTCCATCACCACCAGTCTTCACAGATTCATCACCTCCATCGGCCTCAACAGAATCATCAGTCTCATCAGCTCCATCAGTCTCATCAGCTCCATCAGCTCCATCAGCCTCACCACTTTCATCAGCCTCAGCAGTCTCAGCAGAATCATCAGCCACCACCACCACCAGTGTCTGGACTCCATGCAGGGATTTATCATGCTGCTGCTCAGGGCAGACACCCCTCGATCACAAATCTCCCAGTTGAGTCTAAGCGCCAAAGACTTTCTGCCAAGACTTAATCATCACATATCATTTGTTGTAATAAACATTATCTTTATTTCATTCAACAGATAGCCGCTGCAACCAGGCTTCATTCGGCTCACCTCAGCTCCACCTCTTTGTCCATTTTTGGATAATACATCCATGGCCGGGAGTTAGTCGGAGTCAGCCACTGCCAAGATGGTGACGGCGGATGCCACCCAATTTGAGCTTCATTTTGGCTCTTCAGAAACCTGTGGCTGCTCCAGCTGGAAATCACAAGAGTAAATGTGTGGGCTGTAAAACCCAAACAATGAGCTAAAATATGCTAAAAATGTCCCCATTCATTAGTTGCAAACTGATTTATTTCATTCAGCGTTCATCAAAAACATGAGCATGTTCAATGAACGTTCATGCACAACACTGCATTTCAGTCCTGGGGACAGAGTGCAAAATGTATGAATGCAGCTCATTCTTACTGGAGATTAAAAAAATAGCAAAGCTGGCTTCCATTAGTACCCAGGAGGAGAAAAAACTTTAACAAAATGAAAAAATAATACAGTTCCACTTTGCTGACATTTCTCTTTTCATACTATCACAGGTGTTTGGAATAGGATGGTCACTGCTAGATGTCATCCTTCTCCAGATGTGACCTCTCCAGACCTCCTGGCATCCCCAGCCTCCCAGCAGGTGCGTGTTTCACTTTGTAGCATCATCACTGCCTTTGACCACCCTCCACTATAAATTACAGCCCTGGAACCTCAGACCAAAGTGCCATGGTAACCGGAGCGTGTGATCCTTGTTGTTATTTCCCCTTCTCCTGCGCTGTTCACCCCCATTCCAGGCTATAAAGCAAGCCACAGCTGAGGACGCTATGCAAAAGGTCTTTATTAATATGAAAATTAAATCTGTGATGACATTGCTTGTGACTTTAAATTTAACTCACAGTGCCTGGAGGAAGGACAATGTTCTGCAGATTCAGGGAGATGAGCATTTTAGAAAAAAAAGGTCATATAAATAATGATATCACGCAGTGAAATAGGTATTATGCAAAACTGTCATGATTCATAGAACACATAAGAGCTAGAACACGGAAGCCTCGCAGTCACTTCTTTTGTTTTCAACTCTTGATAAGACAAAACACCTTCTGAGCCCACTTAAAGCACCCATGCATTTGCTCTTGGGGTGTTTACTTACTTCCCTATTTGAAGCCCATCCCTCATTGTTGGGAGACAAATGTCACCTCCCTCCCTCCTCGCCCGCAACGCTGTCTAGTAGCTGACAGATGTCTCGTATTCATGAATATTCTGTGCACTGCCAGGCCCCGACGCAGCTTTGATCTTCATTTCAAAAGAAAGTTCTGTCTGTGCCATTGCCAGAGACTTTGTGTGACTCACAGTGCATTTGCTGTTGTAACCTGTTTGTTTGAGTGCAGTAATAGAACAGTGACTCTGCGATCGTCAGGGTTGACAGCCGGAAGCATGAGGGACGCTCTTGAAATCAGGATGAGGGGTCTGATCTTGGCGTGAGTCCCGATCGCCCAGTAGTTCCCTTGAAGTGGACTGCACGGGGTGTTCAGCCATGTTACACGAGATTCCAAACTTCACTTTGCCGGAAGTTGACAAGCAAGATTACCAATTGCACCTGCTACAACTACAGCAGCTAACAAGCTAACAACTAGCACTGACAACTAACTTTAACATTTGTTTTAATCAGTAAACAGAGATTTTTCTCAGGAGTTGGTGGAGACCAAAATACAGCTAAAAGGAAAGTGAATATTGGTCAGGAACTCCAAATTAATGGGCAACAGTTTGCTAACATGTTAGCTATATCAACTTTATCAGCTTTCATTAACTTTTCTTTTATTGCAAACATCCTGTTCTTCGTGTAGAACCATATACTTAATGGGATGGGAAAAGCCTCTGAAAAAGCATTGCCGTATTAAGATGTGGAGGCAGCAGGAACAATTCAAATTCAAATTTTTTTTTTTTTTAAAAGGCTTACAGATTTGCAGGCAACAGGAACGCAGGCAGCAAAACTCCAAACAAATGATGACGAACCAACAAATGAATAAAGGAAGAGGACTGGTATAAATGTTGAGTGAGTAATGAGGAAGTGGGAACAGGAGAGCAGGAGGTCTGGTTGCAGGGCTAACGAGGGACAGGTGAAACTAATCAGGGTCGGGAAGACAAGAGTTATTTCTGTTGGCCAACTTGCAAAAACCTATACAGGTGTTTCCGTCTGATTTTCTGTCGTGGTCATTTTTATGTTGCTATTTTGTGCAATGTAGGAAGACAACCTCTTAATTGATGTACCTATAAAGCTGTGAGTGGTTGTTGTTTCTCCATCTGAGGAAAACAGCTGTCAATGATCACAACCCCAGATTTGATTTGCTGAATTTGTGTCTGATCAAATTCCTTTCATTCCCATTATATATGATCATTGTATGTTGTTTTTAACCTGGTTTAATTATCTGCTTTTACTATATTAACTATATTATTACTATATTATATTACAAAGTGTATTCATATTTATCAAACCAAAATGTCATCTAATTGTGACTTTATATATTAAGACAGGCAAATGTTACTGTTTGTGACAGTGAATAAATGTTGGATTATAAACAGTTGATTAAAAATGTTAAATCTAGCATATAATGTCATGAAACATTTTATGTGGGAATATAAGCATAAATGACTGCTTTCAAACAAGTCTATCCCCAGCCAGGTATTCACGTAGGTGAACTGCTTTGCAGAAAAGAGAACCCTCATTCGCACAATGTTATGAGAGTCTGGCTAAAACAAAGAGACGCCACCATCTGCAGTCAGCCAGAGTAGTTACACTGCTGCCCCTCTTGACCTCAGTGAAAACCCATCGGGCTCCATTCACTGGCTGGCCTTTTCAGCGCACATACTCTTGCATTGCCAGTAATGATATTGGTTTCTCTCAACGCGCCTTTTGAGTGGTGGCTGGGTCTCAGGACTCTTTTGTTGCATGGCCTGGATGGAGAAGTATCTCTTTCCCAGTCTCCAGCCACACACACAGGGAGAGTACAGAGAGCACAGAGCCCCCTGTAGACTCCAGTGTTCTCTTTATAGACCACTGCAGCTCTACTTCCTCCAGAGACGGGCGCAGTGGGCTTGCTCTTTCTAGCAGATGATTAATCTTCTCATTATCTGACATCACACTTAAAGCAGCACTCCAAACAGGATGCTGCTGGTGCGCTAAAATTCAAGGATATCTGAATGTATAGAGCATCAGGGAATTGGTGAACATAGATGTATTTTGCTTAACTAAGCCCCAGTTGATTTAGAGAGCATTGGACTTCATCCATACACATATAATAGAAAGAAAATGATATATGCAGCACTTCAGCACTAAGACTAGCCTACATTGAAATAAGATTTCTCTACAGTATGTGACAAACCCTTTGCCCCTATAGGTCTGTGTTTTCGTATATACTTATGTTCTCATTTCTTGTGAAACGCGCAGGTACTGTTCTGATTCAAAGTCCACATTTAGCCAAATATGGCTTTAAATGCCTTAAAGTTACTCCACCCATTTTCATCAAGGATACTTTGGGAGCTGACTTATGTCAATTTGGGACAGACCTTTTTCACAGAAGACATTTTGTCACTGCAGCACAGGTTTGTTTGACCCATGCACCACCCCTGCCGCACGCCCTAAACAGACTTTTTCTGCTCTTAATACACTAGCGTAGCCAGAACAAAAAAACTGAGGGTGTGCATCTGAAAAACTGGGTGTGCCACATCCAATTATCTCTAAAGTTACAATCTCACATAGATGCACCATATGCTGGCAAGGGCTTTAATGCTTCTTGGTGTTGAAATATTTTGGCATGAGATTACTGTTAGCTCCACAGCTAAGCAAGTGACATTTGTGCTGTGAAATGGAGAAATGAGTATAGCTAAATTTGGGGGTGCGTCTGAGGAGCGGCACAGTCCATAGTACTCATGTTCAGTCATTATTGTGAATGTGCTGATTAATAAATAATAAATAATGCTTTGTTTGTGATGACATTTTTTTCTAGTTTTAACAGCTGACACTTAGACGTTATCCAATGTGCTCCAGGCACTGTGAATATTTGATGTGTTCCATGACCCGTTGGAACATTCAAACACCATAATAATAATAAAGTGTACTTACTGAAATCAACAGCATCTCTCTCTCCTCACCTTCGTGTTGCTGAAAGACTGTGCATCACAGCAGCGCCTACTTTTCAACTGTTTTCTTATTCTTATTATTCATATTCTTATTAATAACAATAATGACAAATAAAAGTTAAACAAAGTGCTTAATTAATGTTGTATCTGTCATTTCTGACTACCTCTTTTGTGTAATTGATGGCATTTAGGAAACACAATAATGACCGGGGCTCTGACACAGCTGGAGTGCACAACTGCTACAGAACGTTATCTTTCATCAGTGTGGATGCTCATATCATTATCGTTAAGTTATCATTATAGATATAGTTCTTGGTGTGGACAGCCATGAAGCGTCCTCTGATTCTGTCTCCGTAGGCGCTGGTGCTGAAGAAGTCGCACTTGTTGAGGGCGGATGTTGTTTTTAGAAGAAAATAATTTAGAATTTATTTTAAAACCATTATTATAATTAGGCAATAATAGCCTAAGTTTCAAACAAAATGTTTTAGTAAGGCCATAACTGAAGCTGAAACTGGAGAACCTGCTGTTTCCCAAAATCTAATCTGTTCATCCTTGAGTCCAAGTGGACGTTTGGACGGACAGACAACCCAAAAACATAATGCCTCCGGCCACAGCTATCGCCGAAGACATACAAACACTTGTGAGAACTGATAACAACTAGCCTGGCATCACCAGACTAATTTGCAAACGTGTATTAGTCTGCAACCTCTCAATACATTTTCAATTTCCAAGGGGTGTTATCAACGATGCAGACGGCCGAAATGCCTCTGGATGCAATTGGTTAGACCTAAACAAATCAGAGCAACCAAACGTGACCTACAACAAATCAAAGCAACGCACATGCAAACTGGAGTGGTGCTTGAACCTTGTAGCATGAGCAACACAAACATTTTCAAATGACAGCTTAACAAAACACTAAAATGTGTTTGAGAACTTTTTAGGCGAGAAATAGGCAATGTAGGAACAGAATCTTGATTCATATTTGACATATTTCACAGTTTGGTGTGAGTTTCCTGAGCATTGCATGAATGGATGTATCAGCATCAGCAGCAGCCATCTTGCTTGTTTACAGAATGCCCCACGGTCTCTCCTCTGTCAATCATCATCTTAAACCCGCCCCATATGAGAGATTTACTAGTTTTTAGTCGATTTGAAATCTGTTTGAATGGGAGAGAGGCCAGACCGATATGCAATAGTGAATGAAACATGAACTTAGCAGATAGGGCTGCTTCCCAGGCTAGATAACAACAACAAAACAATAGGAAACCACATGCACTAGTGCAGGGTTTAACACTAAAGTATGCACATTGATATTTCCATAAAATTATGTTTTTACCAAAGCCCATGTTTAGAAGTTCATCATGAAAGTTAAAAATATGTTACTTTCAAATTACTTTAATCTACATACTTTAACAACTTTAATGCAGAGCACTTCAGAATGACTGTGGGCTCCACAGCAGGGATGTTGATCACATCCACTTATCCAATCTCTGGGCTTCCTGTTTAGGTACATCACCTGCTGAGCACCTCTCCACCTCTGTTTGCTCACTTTTCTCAGCCTGCCTCCTTGTTCCACTCCCAAGTCAAATCAATATCCTTCTCAGTCTTCTTCTGGAATATAAACTGTGGTGGGAGCACAACCTTGAAACACGCTGCGCTGTGTCAGCATTAAATTTCACGATACCTTACAACCAGGGGTGGAAGAATACCAACTTATCCCACAAAAACAGGATTAGGCCTACCTTTACTTTATTTTGTGTACAGTAGAAGTTAAAGTAAAACTATTGGTGTAAATACAATTAAAAAGTTTGCTTTTCCCCACCTTTAATCATTAATTCTGATCACAAGTAAGAAGTTTGAATATGTTCTTTACTGTAGATGCCGCTTTGGCATGTCCTCTCTAGACGCAGTGCAGTGAAAGCAAGACTGGAACAATGCGATTTAAAAGCACACTCAGAGCCCCATATGTTCCTGCAGTTTGAGGCACTCGTGTCAATCATTCATGGTGATGTACTGTGTTGCCAATAGTCACTCTGCTCAAAATTGATTTCAAGTGCAGCAAGCTGGGAAAAACACATGCAGCATCACTGGCAGAGAAGTAAGCAGCCATACCCTGAGCATGTACCTCCAAGGAACATAATGACACTTAAACTGAGCTGCGTCCACCACGGCTGACTGCATATGCACACACACACACACACACACGGTGGTTGAAAGGCATCCCAAACCGCAAGTCAAACCACCATTGACTTTCATTTGAATTTTAAAAGCAAAAGTATAGGTACAAAGCATTGCCTTTTCTTTTTCCTACATTGAGGTGCGGCAATGCAGCGAGGCCAATACATCCCAATCTAAAACAGAACAGCATGTAGCCTAGTCCTTAAAGTTATATCAGTGATTGCTGATACTTCAGCCACAAATGTCAGCACAAATGCTAGGTCCACCACAGAAGTGGCCTGCAGTATGGTCACTATGCTGGTGCCAAAAGCTCCAACTACTTTAAACTGAATTATACCATGGTCTGATGAATACTCAATTGTGACTGACAGCAGGGTGTCCATTAAAATGTGATAATGGACACCTAAGTAGGTCCGGTGAAACTGTCTGTTCACTGTTCTGAATCAAGGCGCTAAATGAGTAACCATAGCAGTCAACGCCTCCATTTACAGTTTATTGCATCTTATTTGCACACCGAGTGCCTCCTCATCTGAACACCACAAGGTGGCGACTGTAAGTAGTAGTACAAGTATACTGCTCCTCTACTGATATCACAGGGGTCATTTCATGTCCCATTCATTGTTTAACTACTCGTTACTTTCATGCTGCTGCTGTCTGACAGAACAGTACACATGGATTATCGTTTGGAGACAATGACATGGCTGGATAGTTATTCCAGCTATAGTATTGTTGTTAAACATATGGTCAAATTATATATGATTGTCAACCGTACGGAATGTTGATTTTGAATCTTGCTAGCATATGGTTAGCTCTCTGGCTACAGAGATGCACACATGCAGTCTATCTTCCACTAATGAACTAGATCCTGAACTAGAAATGTTTAACTTGAAATCTGAGCAGTAATTTTGTAGCTATTAAAGTAGCTAGCCAAGTCCATGCTATCTAGCTAGTCTCCAGTTTCAAAAACATGTCATAATAGACATCTATAGAGCACAATTCATCACTCTGCTCTTGAATTAGAAAAGAAATCTACCTCTTAAACCCTGTTACATAACTGTGAGCCATAAGCTGTCTGTAGGAGGGTGAGCTATTTAAATTCTGAGTCTGTGCATTTAGCTAAAGCTCTTATTCAGTGTGACCTAGAATATCACACTGATGAAAATAAAGTTAAACCAGTCAACCAACACTATATGCCACATAATTTGCATTCACCTACAAATAAATCAATGCATTGGTTTGTTCTTGTCATTTTGTCTTTATATTAGTCAAGTAATAGTTGGATATTCACAGGATGTCCTCCCTGAAAGCATGATGAAATTGTTCCCTGAGCAAAGTGCAAAAAGAATGACAAGCTCTTTGACATAGGCCTCAAAAATGAAGCTTATATAATTAGGCTTGGCAGAGCCCCAGCCATCAAAGCGAAGGATGGTGCTGACTAATTGAGCAGACAGATTAGTGGTGGTCTGACACGGCCAAAGAGTAGCTGCTACAGGAGGAATGAGGTAACACTGGTTTAGTTGGAGGACAGCTGCCTGGCTGAGACCTCAAAAGGAAAATCCATCATCACATATTACTGCATGTTATATATCATCAAGTTTGAATGTGTCATACTTTCCAGTAAAATCATTGTATTTTATTTTTCTTGTCCATATCATTGTAGTCTTCCTTACTACTGAGCATACTGCTGATACAATCTCTGTATGAACATAAATCTGAAATGTTGGGGGTATTAGGAAGTTCTTGACACTAACTCCTGACACTTACAATTTGTGAGATCACTGAAACATGTTACATTATTAATTTTCACATTAGGCTATATCTGTTTGACTAGAAATGCAACATATATAAGAGTAATGGACAATAATAAACAATAGACTGGGTCCAGAAATGTACAGAGCCCATAAAGCCAAATGAGCAGTCTTTGAAGTGCATCCAAATGGTTCTCACTGGCAGGATAAACTTTGTAGTGCACACCAGATACTATCTGATGTGCACCAGAAAGCTTTTTGTGTGCATAAGAAACTCTTTCTGGTAGAAACTGACAAAACAGCATTATGCTTTTCTAAAAAGGCATAAGAGCTGGGTATTTTCTCACTGTCCTGGTGCAAAAAAACCCCAGTAAAAATCATCAGCGCACTAAGATACCATGTCGGCATGCTCTGTAGAGAAATCCAGTGCACATTGGATAGTTGTGCACCAGATAGCATGCCGTGCACATGAGATTTCTGTGCACTTATCTTCTTTTACCATGTATGCAAAAGTGGTAACATATCTGAATGTATCTTACTCTTAATAAGATCTAGAGCAGAAAGGTCAGTATGCAAAGTGGTGTTGATCCTTTAACAGAACCACGACCAGCCATTATAAAGTAGTTCAGTTGTTAATGGTGTGTCAAAAGGTACTGCATTCAAACATGTCATTGCAAAAGTTTCATGGCTTTATCCCCATCCAGACAGACATTATTTGCCAGTAAAAGTTTGGAGCATGCAGGGAACAGACACCTCATACTGAGCATGATTTATCCCTGTTGCAATGCAGTGGTGCAACGCATTGCTGATCTCGGAGATTCAGTTCTAAGTCTTGTGTCCCGGTCCAGGGAAACAGATGACTAACTATAGCCCTTCAACCCCTGTATGCACAGCTTTGTAAAACAAGTTACTGACCCTCATTGGATAGTAAACATAAATTGTACTGCTTTGTGCATCTTTTTTTGATATCATTGACCATTGCTAGTGGCATATAAGGTAATTCATCGTAGCATACTTACGTACATAATGTCATATGTCTGCAACCTGAACTTCCACAGCAATTTACAGTGCTGCTTACTGACAAAAATCCCACTTTTCATGCAGTGTACTTTCTGGTGTCCATCAGAAACTCAAGGTGGAAACATTGGGGTCCAAACTATAAGTTACATTAAACACATTGGCCTACAGTAGATTTAGTTTGCTATGCAGGGCATGACTTCATGTAAGTCGATGCAGATCACTATGCCCCTGAGGTGACCATAAAAACACATGTTTGATTCCCCCCCCTTTTCTCTCTTTGTTCTTTGTCTGTCTAGTGTAAAGTCTGTGGCATTGCAGTGTCTAAGTGATCACAACTTTTTAAATATTACAGGTCATTTTAGACATGGCCATCATATTAAGTGTATATATCCTCCATGTATTTTAAGACTTGGAATTCACTTTGTCTATGCATTACACCATTAAAGCTCCCTGACATATTTACTGCATTTTCCTGTCATATATGTGGCTATGTTAAAGTTGGAACTGAAGGTGATTGATTATTGTATGTACATAATCCATCATCTGAAAAGCAATGAAACAGTCGCTTGTATGTTTAAAAGCTTAACACAAATCCAACATATACAGCACCTTCAAGTCGCACAAAAGCCGGAAGCAGCACATCTTCCATTCCCAAAGCCTACAGTGTGCCTTGGACTTTTTGAAGGAGACTTGCATTTTTATTTTTTTGAAAGATTCTACCCATGCAAAGAGCTCTTCACAAGATGAAATAAGCACGTTACACCTGAAGTATCCAAAGAGCTCCTGTGATCTCAACAAGGACCCTGCAGTGCTTCAATTCCATTGTCTTCACATCCTTCCATTTGTTGGTCGATTTTAAGGATGGGGTAGTACAAGGAACTTGTGTAGCTGAAACTGGAGAACCTGCTGTTTTCATCTATGAAAAACTCTACATGAAAGCCTAATGATGTTGATAAATGTCAGATTAAAATTGTGTGGCAGTAACCTATGTTCTTGCTTTAATCGGTTCATACTTAACAACAGTAGCACATATTGATTTAACATTTGATTTTCTCTCCTTTAACAATTAGATTGAATGGCACAGGATCTCAAGTTGAGAGTCATTGTGGATGACAACAACTATAGAAGACAGGTTACAGGGCAGAAGTACAATCAAGTTGGTGTACTTGCTAAATGACGTGGGTGTGAGTCCATCTTCTTCAATGCAGAAGACTCCCAACACTTCCTGGTCATCGGAGCACCAGTAAGCAGACAAACATCTCCCAGTGTGTCCTCATCACCCTGACCAGAATCAGATAACACCATCATTCTGCCACATTCTGCAAACTGAGACACTCAACTGAAGGTTGAAGTCTGACATCTGAGAGAAGCTAGCGGAGGAGATTTCCCAGTACACAACATAAGCCACAAAATGACCACAGAGATGAGGTAGCAAGGGCACTCAAGAACCATCTGCCACTGGTTACTATGGCTGAACGATTAGCCTGAAATTGATGTCACCTTTCGAAAATGGAGATGATAACATGTCAACCAAAGAATTTGAAGGGTAGATGTGAAAATGAAAGTGATTGATTGTCAGCTTATTTTGTCAAAACCGTGGCCTGGCTAATCCCTACCTCTGAAAAAAACACAGAAATAAAAGACCTAATTTGCTTATCTAAAAAAACAACTTCACCAAAACGATTATGGTAGAATCAATAACCCTAATGTTTCTAGACAAAAGTTAACTAAAGGCTCATTTATGCTCCCTTTACGTACGGAAATTGAGAGCCTACGTTCATTCCAAACAATGTCACTGCCCACATAGGGCCTACTCCCATGTGTCCTTTATATTGGTAATAGATGTTAATCAATACATCCACCAGAGGGCAAAAGAGAGTCAAAGCGTTTCTGACAATGACAAACATGGCGATGGTGGAGGAAGTTGTAATAATGTACCTCTTAAGAAAAAGGGGAAAAGTGGAGGCATTGTTGTAGATGCTGGTGGTCTGTGAGCCCATTAAATACATTGATATAAAAAAAAAAACATTTCAATATCTGTTAAATCATGTATCACCGTTCCAGAGAGTGAACTTTTAGAGGTGGTTTGCATCCAAAATGTTGCATTACCACCTTCTACTGGACTGAAAAAAAGAAAAAGGTCCTTCCCCACCCCAATCCCATTCTCTAATAAAATTAACATTATCAATCTAGGCTCTGGGAGAGCCTGAAAGCCTCTCTCCACAGCCCCTGCACTTCCTCTCCAGTATTTCCCATGATATGCAAAAACTTTCTTGCAGTATCAACAATTATTTCTATTCTCTCTTCCACCTCAGCAGCACTTTTAATCACCATGGCCAGAAATGCTAAGAAATTAACCTTGTCCTTATATATTCGTCATGCTTCCTACCTGATTTCTTCTCCCTTACTGCTTGAATCTTTACTTTCCAAGCTTCTTCCTCATGGCTTAGCCTTCTCTTGGACCTGTCTTCATGACTTCCATCTCTTTCTTACTCTTGGATAGTCTACTTGCCATGCTTCATGATTCCCCTCACACTGATTACACTTGGGTTCTTTTCCATAGTTTATGCCGCTGCACATCTCATCTCCACATTTACCACATATCCCAAAATCATGTCTACAAACAAGCGAGCTGTGTCCAAATTTCCAACAATGTCTGCACTGAATGGGTTTGGGAACAAAAGCCCTTACTGGGTATTGTCCAAGAATACCTTTGTCAGGCAGGATTTCTCTTTCAAAATGCAACAAAACAGATCTGGCTGCACACCTTTCTCCATTACTCATTCTGAGCATTCTCTGACCTTCAACAACTCTGTTACATTCTTTAAAAGTACTTGCACTGACCATATATGGTACTCCATCAACAACAACAACACCCTGTACTGGAACTCTATTAAGTGGGAAACATGTCTGTTGGTAACTCAGTTATTTCCAATGCCTCCTTCAGTGTCTTTGTCACACATACAACAATGATTAACTCGCTTCTTTTACATCAACTAGACTGACATCGGCAAGTTTGATAATCCAACTCGCAACTTCATGTTTGACTGACAAAACTCCAAATTTGTCCTTGCTCCCAGTCAGTTTTATTCCAGCCAAATGGATTTCTCCTTCATTCTTCCTATCATCACTGCAACTTCAAAATTTCTTCTCTTTCCTACATTTTCAGTGGTTCTCAAAGTGTGGTCCGGAGACACCCAGGGATCCTTGATAGGGTTCCAGGGGGTCCCCAGCAAAAATCTGAATAATTTATTTTCACTATAACTTCTTCCATAACTAACACAATTTTAGTAGTTAGCTAAGTAACAATTGTTGGTATTACAAACCGGGGTGGTGTCACGGTTGTGTATGTAATGGAATGGTGGAGGACCCAAGTGCAGAGAGGCAGGAGGCAGGCAGGTTGAAAACAAAGCGAGGTTTTAATAAACAAAAGCTGAATAAAGTAAATCCAAAAAATCCAAAACTAACTGGGCTAAAACAGACGCTAGACTAACATACAAACATGAAACAACCCGACAAACACGAGGATCCAACAAAAACTGAACTCAAAGCAGGACTGATATACAAAAACTCAACTAATCAGGGAATGGGGAACAGGTGAAAACACTGGGAGCTGATTGGTAGTGGACACACTAGGAG